>ML179536.1:57958-78842 GCA_004369135.1 Dendrothele bispora CBS 962.96
GAGATGAGCACATAGCAGTAAATGTTTGGTTGTGTGGATATAAAGATATGGGGCAAGTTCGAATGGTCGACCGAGTGCAGATTGTGTGTATGTGTGTGTGAGGAGGGAGAGTTAGGAGGCGGCGGACACATCGAAGTTAGTGTAAGGATTTCAGAGGGCGTCGCTGTCTGACGTGGCATCGTCGGTGGGGTCGTCCAAGGAATGGAGGGCAGGGTGGTCATGGGTGGCGGCAGCAAAGACTTGGCAGTTATAGTAAAACTGGCTGTTGTGGGTTGACTGAAAGAAGACCACATGGTCTCCCAGATCGTCCAGCAACGTGCAAAAGGCTTAGCAGTCCAAAGTTGGTGAGCTCGCTCTAGAGTTATAGCTACTATCTCGAAGGCTATGGCTCTCCCTTCAGATAGAGCAAGAAGAAGTCGTCATCAAATCGCCAGCAGCAGCACGACTACCATCACCTTCTTCTTCTGCCTCCTCCAACACCGTACACCTTGCATCCTTACTTGGTCTCGGTAGGGTACTTATGGAATTAATTTAAATTATAGTCAAGCAGTAAAGATTTTTGTTTCTTTCTGTCTCAGTTGTTTGGACCGGGTATATGTTGAACTGGGATTGGAGGGAGGGTCGTAGCTCATGTTGCGGGAAGAGGCAGCGTGAGACGCACTATAGTATGTAGCTCAATAAAAGTCTTCGACCCTAGACTACGACTTATGGAAGAAGTGATTGTCGCAACAGCCCAGGTGGCCGTAGTCGTCGTCGGAACTCGGGGAGGTGATGTCAGAGGGTAAAGAACCACCAGTTACCAGCTTCACACATGCAGCACTAGAACGGCTTGATTTTGTTCTGTTTACAGTCAGGTTCTTCTAAGCTCACAACCTCTATTTTTTTTGTTAATCAAGTGGAGGAGCAGGAGAGGAAAGAACTGACGTGGGCCTAGGTTTCATGGGTAGGAGCGTTTTGAAGATTGGTAGAACCTTCACAGGGTCAACGGAAGAAATTTGTAGAGTGGCTCTTGGAGCAAGGGTTTCACTAGGCTAGGTCGAAAGGAAGATGGGTACAAAGGATCTAATAGCGAGAGTAGGGCTCATATGGAGAGGGTGGCGAGCTCGTCGAGTTGTTTGAGTAGTAGTATGGATCGATTGCTTTGGGTGTGGACTCGTGAGGGTAACAGGAAGGGTGGAAAGGGGTATAATCATACGAGGTCTTGGCATAAACGTCGGAACTGCTCCAAGTAAGAGTAGCTTCTGTAGAGAAAGTCAGAGTTGAACTAGAGACAGTTTGCTTGAAATCCGGCTGAAACGCTAAGTCTATGTCCGTAGCTTTCATATCTGCTGCTTCAACAGCCACTGCCTTGGTCTCGAAATCAACGGGTGTTCACTCATCCGCGAAGCACGCTATCTTCTTCTCGGGTCATTAACTCGGTAGCCGCAAGTGATCCCTTACGAATGTGGAAACGAAGCCATAGAACAGTCCTCTCCTGCCAAAGTAGGCTGCCGTTCATACATCTAGCTCATGCAGGAAATCTCGCGATCCCTTTCAAACAACTAAGACTTCGACGACGCTTCATGAACCCTCTGGGTAAGATGTCCATGTCTATAAAGTAATGTTAATGAGGAAATACAGTACATAAATCATAAATTCAAATCAGGCATGTATCCTCTTTAGTTAAGCAAGAAAGAGGGAAAAGATGGGTAAGAGTTGTGAGTGCAGATTGTGTGTGTGTGTGTGAGGAGGGAGAGTTAGGAGACGGCGGACACATCGAAGTTAGTGTAAGGACTTTAGAGGGCGTCGCTGTCTGACGTGGCATCGTCGGTGGGGTCATCCAAGGAATGGAGGGCGGGGTGGTCATGGGTGGCGGCAGTGAAGACTTGGCAGTTATAGTAAAACTGGCTGTTGTGGGTTGACTGAAAGAAGACCACATGGTCTCCCAGATCGTCCACCAACGTGCAAAAGGCTTAGCAGTCCAAAGTTGGTGAGCTCGCTCTAGAGTTATAGCTACTATCTCGAAGGCTATGGCTCCCCCTTCAGATAGAGCAAGAAGAAGTTGTCATCAAATCGCCAGCAACAGCACAATTACCATCACCTTCTTCTTCTACCTCCTCCAACACCGTACACCTTGCACCCCTACTTGGTTTCGGTAGGGTACTTATGGAACTAATTTAATTTATAGTCAAGCAATAAAGATTTCTTTGATACTTTCTTTCTCTCTCAGTTGTTTGGACCGGGTATATGTTGAACTGGGATTGGAGAGAGGGCCGTAGCTCATGTTGCGGGAAGAGGCAGCGTGAGACGCACTATAGTATGTAGCTCAATAAAAGTCTTCGACCCTAGACTACGACTTATGGAAGAAGTGATTGTCGCAACAGCCCAGGTGACCGTAGTCGTCGTCGGAACTCGGGGAGGGCATGTCAGAGGGTAAAGAACCACCAGTTACCAGCTTCACACATGCAGCACTAGAACGGCTCGATCTTGTTCTGTTTATAGTCAGGTTCTTCTAAGCTCACAGCCTCTACTTCCTTTTTGTTAATCAAGTGGAGGAGCAGGAGAGGAAAGAACTGGCGTGAGCCTAGGTTTCATGGGTAGGAGCGTTTCGAAGATTGGTAGAACCTTCACAGGGTTAACGGAAGAAATTTGTAGAGTGGTTCTTGGAGCAAGGGTTTTACTAGACTAGGTCGAAAGGAAGATGGGTACAAAGGATCTAATAGCGAGAGCAGGGCTCATATGGAGAGGGTGGCGAGCTCGTTGAGTTGTTTAAGTAGTAGTATGGATCGATTGCTTTGGGTGTGGACTCGTGAGGGTAACAGGAAAGGTGGAAAGGGGTATAATCATACGAGGTCTTGGCATAAGCGTCGGAACTGCTCCAAGTAAGAGTAGCTTCTGTAGAGAAAGTCAGAGTTGAACTAGAGACAGTTTGCCTGAAATCCGGCTGAAACGCTAAGTCTATGTCCGTAGCTTTCATATCTGCTGCTTCAACAGCCACTGCCTTGGTCTCGAAATCACCGGGTGTTCACTCATCCGCGAAGCACGCTATCTTCCTCTCGGGTCATTAACTCGGTAGCCGCAACTGACCCTTACGAATGTGGAACGAAGCCATAGAACAGTCCTCTCCTGCCGAAGTAGGCCGCCCTTCATACATCTAGCTCATGCAGGAAATCTCACGATCACTTTCAAAAAACTAAAACTTCGACGACGCTTCACCAACCCTCTGGGTAAAATAGCCATCTCCAGTAACGGCGGCCCCTGAGGCGAGCTCCATACAGAAGCAGGCCCTGACCGAGATTTCAGCCTTGCCGAAGTCGGGGAAGCAGCCCACCTTGTTGCAAGTATCGAAGCAGTCGAGCAGAGAATCGGGTTAGAAAGCGCAATATCAAAGCAAGGACACAGCCTCCCGCACCAAACCACAGCTCCCTATCTTCTATACGTGTTCGGTAACAAGGGCTAGAGGGAAAGGCCGACTTCTCTCTTTTCTTAACTTCGCCTCAAAAGAGTTGCTTTGGTCCATCACATACATGGAAATGTCACATCTTGACGCTGGGCAAGTCCTCTTGGAAGATTGGTTTCCGCGTAAAGAGCTCGTTGGTTCCCGTCTTAGCGGTTTCCTCCACGTGACGTGTTTACCAAACCAAAACCCCAAGTACGATCATAAGCTTAATTGTAGGAACTTGAGTGACCACTAGACCTTTCCCTATAGCTGACTGAGCCGGTAGCTTTTGTAGCCGTCCTATCCTATCCAAAAGAAACTATCCTGTCTTTAACTTCTGGGTCATCAAGAAAGGCACTGCTACAAGGTCCTTAAAGAAACGCAGAAGTGCAGCCAAAGACATGTACGGAAGATATGGACTTCGCCCTATCGGGTACTAATATTAAACCAGCCAGTTCATCTGGTCCAGACATATATAATAAATCACTTACCTGAAAACTCTGTGACTTTCGCTCGCGTGGTTCAAGCTCTGGCTCTACGAACAGAAACTTGGAACGAAACAAAGGCCTTTGCTCTGCCGCGTGTATGAGCCAGTACCGACGTCCGTCCTTTTCCACATATGCGGACGGTACTACTACTACCGTCAGTAGGTAAGACAGAGGTCAACCTGTACTGCAGTGTCCAGGACAGGGATAGCTGTTTGGTACCGACTGCCGAGACTCAGACTCGTTTACGCAGGTCGATAGCAGTTTGAGCGGCTGCAAGAGCGAGAAGTGGTCGAGATGTTCCGTGGATGCAGCTTTATGTGGGAACGCAGACAAGGGTTTCTTTTTGTTTTCATAGGTCAGTTGCGGAGAAAGGTAATTGGAACGTTCGAACTAGTAATGCACATACTTGTATTTATCTGATTTTTTTATATACATTGACTGCCAGTTTGTTATTGAGAATAGTTGGTTTCCTTCATACGAAGCGCGCATCCAGTGAAGAATGAACATATATAGGTTTATGATACAGAGTGCTAAAAGGGTACGGATTTGCAACGACGTATACGAAAGCGTGTATGGACATCTAAGACTACACAAACATTAGAAATATTTATAATACACGTACAATAGGTATCCAAGAATCCGTTTTTTGTTTTTCAAAACGGATGTAAACGTTCTTTTTTTCTCGTCATAGTTAGAACAGCAGCATCTCCTTCACTACGTTCAGTCCCTTTTCTCGTCCAAACTATGATCGTTATTCGTCATTGCACGCTCGTCACGGTCATTCTTCGTGTTCTTTTCTCCTTCTCGTACCTTTTCCTGATCCACTCTCTCCTGATCGATCAAGGTACTCCCACTCCTCTCACTACCATCTACTCGATCTAGATCCTCTTCACCATTACCAGTAGGAGGAGAGATGATGATATTAGGAGCTTTAGTGGTAGTCGTCTTCTCGTTCGAGTTACTCTCGCTCAAAGACCCTTTGACTAACGTCGTTCCTCGTTGAGCCCACCAAGCTTCCTCTCTCCTCAGTCCTCGTTTCGAGAGGAAGTAACATCCCACAGCGGAAACGAAGGCCCACATAAAGAGTTGGCCGAGGACCCAGCTTAGTTGTGTCAAAAAAATTGTAAGTTAGTTAGTGGTATTAGTAGTCGAAACGACGTCATGCGTTGCATCAGAGTTCAATTGAACCGAGTTGATAATAAAAATAAGGTGTGTCAGTGTTCGGTAATGATCCTCTAAGAAAAAAGGCACTGACCCGAAAGCAAAATTGAGTGGTGCAGCCCAAGTGACGGCTGCGGTTATACCGCAGTAAACGGCAGACATGAGGACCCAGTATACAGTAAGGTCCAGCATGAGTTGCCGAAAAGGGGGTGAAGCATCGTATCTAAGGGGGAAACGTCAATCAGTATCCAGTGGATTCGGTGTTATGGGATGTAATCAGAATAGATAAAGAGGCGAAATATGACGAAGGGTATGACGATTAGATGAGGGGTTACGAGGACGGGGAGAATGGCGTGGAGTTTGAATAGGCGCAGGGGGTGGGTGTGATGGTCGGCTTGTTGGTGTGCCACACAGGCGTGGAAGTAACCGGTTCCAGAAAAGAAGAAAGAGTAAAAGAAACGAGTTCCTCGCGTTTTTTTACTTACCTACCATAAACGCATCTTCGGAAATCTCTTCCGAGCTTGAAATCCACGGCGGGGACATCCTCGAGGCAATAAAACGCTGCGGGTTTCATTACTGTACCGATCGGTTCAGAAGAACATCGAACGGGAAGGCGATATTGGTAATGTCCGGCAATAAGAGAGAAGAGGAAGACGACGCCTATAGGGCCTACGAGCATCATGGTCGACATTAGGAAGAAATTACTGTTTCATTCGGAAATTTTGTCGGAATATGCGTCAAGTGACAATCAGTGAAAATTTCATTCTCTCGGGAGAGCAAAAATAGAAAACGACGGGAGAACGGAGGAAACGGGAGAGAAGAACGTACTAAAAGGCAATAGCGGGGGCGATGGCCAACGGAAAGGCGAAAACCAAAAGAGCGAATGTGTAAGACCACATTACAAAGTCTAGATGCCACCAGACGTCTGTTCCGATGGGACCGAAATCGGGTCTGTGTCTAGTCACTGCAGTGGGGGATGAGCGACGCGTGGGTAAAGAAGTATGACAAGGTTTAGGATGGACTGACAGCGAAATAGTCTAAAGGGAGCATCGAAGCAAGACGAGAGACCTAGTGCGGCGGACCCGATACCGATGAGTTCTTTAGTTGTAATGGGTGTGACTTGGGAGTCGTCGTCAGAAGGAGTGAAAGTGAACAGAGAGGCTTTCCTTACACGTTTGGAGCAGGTAGAAAAGCAGACAAGGTATCAGAACGTTGCAGACGATGAGAAAGACGACATAGAGAAGGATGTAAGACCAGCGGTAGGTAAATTTGAGGGCTGGAACAACGACTGTGTTTTTGTTGGTGGTGGACATGGAAGAAGAAGATTTGTGTTCATGAGTAGACATTGGCCATTCGAGCAGTGTCGATTGGAGCGACAGTTAAAAAGAGCAGCATTGACTACAATGACGTCAGTTGGTCCGTTTACTCAAAAGTCGGATAACAAACGCTGCTTACTCTCCTCCCATTCCTGCACTGCCGTCCTTTGGGCCCAAAGCCAAGGTACATACATTTCGAGCCACCAGACGATTCGTGCTCACATACACCTCTCTCTCTTTCACAGTCCAACTCGTCCTCGTCCTCGTTGTCGCATTGCAAGAATGAAGATCTGGGGCTTTGACTTGAGTGGTGCGTTCAATCATCTCTCGGCTTTATCGCTTCTGACCCTCTCCCAAGAAATGAAATGGGGTGCTTTTCGCAGCTCCAACCAACACGACAAGCGTTACTACCTGAGAAAGGAACGTATTAGTGCGTTCATCCTCTCTTTCCTCGGCAATCTACACAGATATCTAAAGTCTATTCTAGTCGTATATCAAATTGCGATGAATGTCTGTCTTGCCGCCGAATGCACCGCGACATATTCTCTGTCAAAATACGAGGATCTTCAAACCAACGTTGAACTCTTCTCCCGTACCCAAATCGCTAACAATCCCAGTCTGTCCACGAACGGTTCCGACCACGCCGCGCTTCACAACAACGACCTCATCGCTGCAGAAGTGTTGACCATCGTTTTTTGCGTCTTTGTCGCCACCTTGTTCGGTGCAGACTATTTCTTTCTCACTTTTTGGCCGAAGAGAGTGTACCCGAGGTGGTATGTCAACACGAGAGGGTTCTTGGCTGTCGGTATCACTGCCGGAGTTTTCGCTGCTGCGTTGATGAGCACTGTATGTGATTTAAAGTCTATCCTCAATGACGGATACTGACATGTTTTTCCGAAGATTATCGTTGCAACTCACTCCGCATTTATAACCAATGTCACCCCTGAGGCTGCCCAGTCCTTCACTAATCTATACTTCAGACCACCCTTGAGTGAGTACCCGGATACTTCCGGTCTTTGCTACGGCTTATTGACTTGTCATTTTTTGTTTACAGAGTACAATACATGGGCAGTCAACATTGCTTACGTCGTTGTTTTATGGTTGGGCCTTATTCCTACCGCCATCAGGTACTTAAACCTTTCCGTGCCCCCCGGGGAATGCAGATGGCTGACTATGAATCACTTGTTAGTACGTTCCTGATGTTCAAAGCCGCCGCCCATGACGCAGTGCACGGACCCATGAATGAAAAGTTCATTGAAAAGGAAAAGGAGGCTCCTCCATCGCAACCATAGATCTCCTCTTTCTTAACTCTTTCCTTCGCCACTATCATCATCATCTCCCATCAAGCACTTTTTGAACGAGGTCAAGACACACACACACGCACGCATCCCGCCTTTTTTTTCATGACCCACGGACTCGAGGAAACTATCTACCATTTAATTACTCTTTTCCACTATATCCTCATGATTTACCCCTTTTCTACGACTATTTCATGGTTTTTCACGTCTGTATCTCTATCTATAGACTGGTGTAAGGGTTCTTCCTTCATTTGTGGCTATTACCATACTCAAAAAACGATTCTTCAGTATGTAATACATAGTAGTTAGTTGGTACCACTGTTAACAGAGGTTGCACTTTGTGGTGGTATGTAAGTAGTTGTACACAGAAAATAAGTTAGATTGGAACAGGATTACATTTGTTGGAATGAGTTCTAAAAAGTACAGTCTTGTTGTATGCACAAAAAATAATCTCTTCATCTCTATCATCTCATGCTGAGAATCTTTCTAGTTAGTTAAATACTCCAAATTCCCATTTAAAACAGTCCTATAAGTGTCGATCCAATCAGCATTGGAATTTCAAAGAAAAAAAGGGGAGAAAGGCCACCTACCACACAATCCACCTCCTCCTTCGCCTCCGGAACCTCTCTTCCCTCCTCCTCATCTCCCCAAACCACACCATCAGCTTCCAACACTTTAGTGATCACGTCTCGAATGACATGTCTCCGTATATCGACTCTCCACCCCAACTTTCCTACAGTATCTAAAACAATGCTTTTCCCGAGATGACATTTGGTCTCTAGCGCGTATCCAGCTTGAAAACAAGGGGAAGTGAACCCTGTACAGGTACCTTGAGGGATTGGATCTGAGTTGTGGTAAACGTGGGTGATGGGGACGTAGGGGAGGAAGGATGATGATGTGTTTGAGTTGGAATTGGAATATGGAGATGGAGATGGAGGAGGAAGAGGGAGATGAAGTCTATGAGCGGCGAGTCGTTCGCCTGGGGATTCGAACGCGACGGCTGGGAGACCGTAAGTGGAGCCTAGGAGACTGGCGAGAGCGCCTCCGAGGGAGTGGCCGACGAGCCAGATGTTGGAGGTTGGGTAGAGAGTGAGGAGGTCGTTGACGAGGTTCTGGGTTAGTAGAATGTAGAATGTCAGTGAGAAGTAGGGGATGGGGAGAGGGAAGGAGTAAGAAAGTGGGGTTATGTTGTATGTACTCACAACACCGATAGAGTAGAACAAACTGTCTTCTATTAGAGCTTCGGAAAGACAAGCGTCGTCGCATTTCCAGTTGGGAGAAAAACATTTACAGACGGTTTTGAATATCCAGGATAGGTCGACTAGAGCACAACAGCAGGAGAATAATCTAAGAAAAGAGGTTTAGCAAGAAAAAAGAGTGAAATTCGGGACTCAAAGGATCTAAAGATAACACGTACAGATTATCATTAAATTTATCCCTCTTCGAAGTAGGACCTTGGACGGTGGTTCCTTTGATGGATAGAACCACGGTAGAGTTGTCTGAAGATATGAAGACGTGGCCTCTGAAACCATCCTGGGTGTCTTCCCAACCAACGGGGAAACTCTAAATACGAACCGCGTTATAGGACCCCTATGTAAGTTGGATGGTTGTTCACTCACGACATTCCAAGAAGGATCCATTTCGTACCACCTCTTCATCCCTGGGAGCGCATATGCATTCCCGGACATCCTATCGAGTCGCATAAGAAAAAATGTTAGTTGCTAAAAACGAATTGGACATTAGATACCTCGCTAGTTGAGCAAGGGTATGAAGATCTTCAATGTCTGGCCCGAGAGTTTCTATGAGGTCCCATTCGAGAGCGTAACACTCGCGATCATGTAAGGAACGTTGTCTGGCGTGATTCAGAGCTTCGTATGACCGTGGACGGTACACGGAAGTTGGTCGGGCTCTTAATGTTGGGGTAGGTGAAAGTGCGACTGGCCTTTCGACGGCACCGGCCCGGGATTGTTGGGGACTGGTAAGTTCGTGTTGTTGGGAGAACTGGATGCATTGGTATGCATTGACAGAGAATAAGAGGTGAAATAGCAGTAGGAGGCGTAGGGTCATAGTAGTAGCGTTATTAGATACATAGACGCCCTGAACGGCGTTAACAGACCAGAGAAGGACAGTTCAAGAGGCAAGACAAATTTCCATTACATAAACTAAACCCGTCCTTTGCCTCTGTGTGGCATCCATCCTCGTGTATCGTCCAAAGCATCTCCTCCAATCACATCTTTACATTCGATATCTCCATTCACGGGTACCGAGCTCAAAGGCGCACCCCAAACCACTCCGTTCTGTTTCACGTATTCCTCCCAAAGTTCCAACAACTCTTTGACCTTCTCTGGTTCTTGCGCTGCGAGATTATTTGTCTCCCCAGGATCCTTACTCAGATCAAACAATTCCCATTCTTCCGTCCCGTGTGACCATCGAGGCATAAACACGATCTTCCAATGTCCCTTCCTCAACGCCGCACGTCCGAAAAGCTCCCAACCCGTCGCTGGATCGTCCGAAGTGTGGATCGCGTCGACGCCTGTTATCAAAGCTGATTTCTCTTCTTTCGATCCCGAAACCGAGTTGAGTTTGGTGAAATAGTTGACCCAGGATTTACCTCGCATGTCTTCGACGTGTCGGCCTCGGAAGAGATGGTTTTTACTTGGATGAGGTGCTCCGGCTAGGTCGAGCATCGTGGGCATGATGTCCATGACGGTGGCGAACGCGTCGATGATTTTTCCACCGAGGTTTTGCGTCCAGGGTGGATAGTTGAGGATGAACGGGACGCGGATACCACCTTCTGTGCTGAACATTTTGTATAATCTGCTTGGGGCTGACCGACAGAAATTGGTCGGTCGGTTGGGATCTTTTTTTTTCGGTAAACTAAACCTTACCTGTGGCAGCTTGAGCCCATCTCGGTCCATACCACACGAAAGAGTTGTACTCTCCGATATTGTCTAGGGAGTTGTCGTAAAACTTGTCGATGACGTTCATTATGTTCTTCCCCATTACTGGTATAGCCTCGTATGCCAGTCCTTTTTGTGTTTTGTGTTGTTCAGTTCGAATCTAGGTCTGCAGGAAAACAAGAGGGCGGGGGAACAGGACTCACCTTCTGCTCCATTGTCAGACTGGAAGATGATGAACGTATTCTCAAACTCTCCGATTCCTTTCAGATAATCCAAGACTTTGCCAATGTTCTCGTCCATATTGTCGACCATGCCAGCGAACGTCTCCATTGCACGTGCGGACAGCTGTCGTTCTTCCTCGGTCATTTGTTCCCATTCGCTTTGCTCTGGTGCTACAACGTCGTGCGGGACAACATCTGGAGGTATGAGTCCTAGTTCTTTCAACTTGGCTAGTCTTTTCTGTCTCAAAACCTCTGGTCCTTCATCGTATTTCCCTTTGTACTTGTCACGATATTTCTTATCAACCTAATACAAGATGGTTTGTCTTACGCCTCGAGTCTTTTTGTCTAGGTCAAGACTAAAGAGATGTTCGACACTCACCTGCAATGGCCAATGGGGCGCAGAGAATGGCAAGAAAGCAAAGAATGGTTTGTCCTTTGGCCTCTCCGACAGATAGTTGATCAAATTGTCTGCGTAGAAATCAGACGAATAGAATCCTTTCGGATCGTTGGTCGTGTTGCTCTTCCTTCAAGATAAAGAAGACGATTTTTTTCGATAAGACTTTTCTCTTTCGGCCAATAGGGAAAGTAAATTTGTACATACAGGTCCACCAACTTTCCGTTATCGGTGTACAAAGGCGGTATGCGCTCGAAAAACTTGATCATTCCGTCCTGCAATTGGGGTTCCCATCCGTAATGGTTGGAACATCCGGGTAGCAATGCGAATGAACGATCGAAACCCCGTTTGTCAGGCGTAAAATCGGGTTTGAGGCCGAGGTGCCACTTTTTTTTTTGAAGGATTTGTCAGGGATATGTTCTTATGTGTCTTGGACAACTGACCTTGCCGCTGAGAAGGGTATGATAATTATTGTCTTGCAGAACTTCCGGTAAAGCCGCGACTCGATAGTTGAGGAAACCTTCGTGTCCAGGGGCGTCCCATCTTTTCAGGTCATGTTCTACTCAAATAACATGTGCATTCAATCCCTTATATCTAGTGGTATGTATTCCGTACCTTTCTGTTCCGACATGCATCCTATACCCGCGATATGGTTATCAGTCCCCGAAAGCAGCATAGCTCGGGTGGGTGAACATGCCGCCGCTGTGTGGACTACAAAGTTTGATGTATGAAGTGAGTCTATCCGTATTCTCTACCGTGAAACGCGCAAAAAAAAAAGTAAACTAACAATCTGTCATCCGTATACCACTTTGAGCCAGTTTATCCAGATTGGGTGTTTGGATTTCCGAGCCGAAACAGCCAATGTCGCTGAATCCCAGATCTGTCCGAGTTGAAGACGAAAAAGGGACTGGGACCGAGAAAGGCGTTACTCACCATCTGCTACGATGAGCAGGAAATTCGGTTTCTTTGCGTTGTCTGACATGGTTCGACCTAGGCCCACGGAAGGGATTCGTGGAAAGTAAGGACTCCTACTCCTCTCGCAACAGGCACACGGCCCTCTTTATTCAATTCATTCATGCGGTTTATTATAGACGTTCCTTGTTTACAAGTTTAGTCGGCTTCGCAGAAGAGACATTGCTTTTTTCGGAGTCATGGACCGTATACCGTGACCTTTTCCATTGGAGTTCATCATCGCTTTGTTGAATTGACGCAATGCTAGCGGAATCAAGAATCATGGGGCTGGGTCATGGGTTCCGAGGATTCTATAAACAACGCGACCGACTTAGGAAAGGGCATATAAAGTATGTAACGTATAAGATCAACTCTTGTAGTAGGAGGAACGCGTGTCTGTCAACCATATCCAACCAGGACCCAAAGTTGGCGTCGCTGCCATGAAGGACACAAAGGGAATGATGGCGTTGATGACGCCAAAGCTACTTGCAATAACGCTTTTCATGGCTTTGGGAAACGTCATCTATGGGTGTTAGTATTCTTCCTACTATTCTTCCTACTTTTGTTTTAGCTAATTTCGCCTTTTTAATAGATGATACTAATAGCTTTGGAGGTGTCCAGGCTATACCTGCGTTCGGGTCCGTGCAGTTATGGTGATTATATTGCTCTCTTGACTGATTAGGAGATTCATAGCAAACAATTCGGAGACTTTGATCCAACTCTCAATCGATACGCGTTACCCGCACGGACCTCGTCTCTATTGACTTCCCTTGCGTTCGCAGGCAAATTAATTGGTACTATCATCATTGGACCTTGCACAGAACGTTTCGGACATCGACCGGGCATGATACTGCTCTGTTTGGTCACAATTATTGGCACCATCATTCAAGTAACGTCCAAGGTATCTGGTCAATTTCTTGTTGGACGCATTGTTGTCTACATTGGCGTTGGAATTGTTGAGAATGTCGTTCCGTGAGTATACTAACCATTTTTCCAAAGCCCTTCTAGCTCCTGACCGGAGAGACATACACAGGACGTATCAAAGTGAAATCACGCCCTCCGGTGCGCGTGGATTTGTTGTCGGAAGTTTACAAATGTTCCTTGCGTGTGGCGCTCTAGTTGCGGCTGGCGTCAATCGTCGGTATGCAGATGCTATTGAGAATAGTGGATGGATCATTGTTAGTGACTTTCCGACCTCCAGGTCCCGTGTTATAAAATTGAGTTTTATTTTTATTTTTATATAGCCCGTATCGATTCAATTCGTGACGCCAATAATCATTCTATGTGGCTTGTATTTCATTCCCCCTTCACCGCGATGGCTTTTATTCAAGGGTCGACGTGAAGAAGCAATAGCTGTTTTAAGGAGCGTTCGACCAAAGTCATATGCTGATGCGGGATTATGTGAGGAGGAAGCTGACGCCATTGAAGAAAGTATGCGAGAGGAAGCAAGGATTAGGGGTACTGGAGAGGAGAAATTAGGTTGGCTCGATTTGTTCAAAGGGTCAAATTTACGGAGGACTTCGATCGCTACGATAGGTAACATTATGCTCTCTCTACTGTGTTCCTTGAGAATGGAAAGTCTGATTAATTTGTAGTTTTTGCATTCCAGCAGCTCACTGGTATGTCTTCGTAAGCCACAACATATTAAATTATTAATTCGATTGGTGCATTCCAGGTCAAGCATTTTCCAGTCAGTATGGAACGTAAGTGATACTGTCACTTTTCACCCAGTGTCAAGCTCATTCATGGATTCAGGGTGTTCTACATTCGGACTGGCCTCGGAGACATGGCTTTCACCTACAGTCTCATAAACACCGCCTTGTCCATCGTCGTCTGTTTTATGGGAATGATTTTGATTGAATATCTTGGCAGAAGACCCGTTCTCATAAGTGGAGCATTTTTCCAGAGTTTGTGGCTCTACTTGGTCGCTGGAATTGGAGGAACCACTGGAGGACCTGTGAATGCAGACCGTCAAAGGATGATGGTTGCTGCGACAATGTTGTTCACCTTTAGCTTCAGTTATTCATGGGCTCCTTTGTATGTCATTTGGTAATCAGGGCTATCATGGATAGTTGAACTGACATTCTTATTCTAGATCTTACGTTGTGTAAGTTCCACAAATTTTCCGCATGGGCAGGTCTAATGATACTCCAGAGCATCGGAGGTTGGTACTGGAGCCCTGAGGTACGCTCCCGCATCAATTCGGACAGATGGTGATCTGAGCTTAACTTGATATGCAGAGAGAAAACAATGGCGTTTTCGTCTATGGTGAACGTCGTGGCTGCGTTCGCAGTTTCGTTCACCCTACCCTATCTCCTCAACCCGCCTTACGCAAATTTGCAAGCCCGAGTGGGATATATTTACGGTAAACCAGTTTTTCAATAATGTCATTCATGTTCTCCTCGGTTCATGTCAAACTTTGGACAGGTTCGATTGCCGCTGTTGCTATGATATACTCCATATTCTTTGTTCCGGAGACAAAGGGTAGGTCCCTTGAAGAATTGGACGAGCTGTTTGAGCGGAAACCGAGTATTCCTGCCTGGAAGTTCCGGACGACAGAGACAAGTGGAGTGGGAGCAAAGATTGGGGCGATTGAGGGGGGGAATGTTATCAGGCACACTGATGCCATTGCAGAAGAGAGTGTCGAAAAGTCGAGCCATGATCATGATCAAGCGTGATACGAAGCCATGTTTTTTTTTTGTATCTATGGATTCTACTCAGGGATGATCATGATCATCTTTGTGTACTGCGTGAGCAACAAATTGCGCATGAACTCGAAACGAAAAACGTCGGGTCCTCTACCACACCCAGAAGTGACCAGTGAAGGCCAATAGTATACCCATTTTCCGTTCTCAATCTTTGCTAATCGAATGCCTACATTTTCACCAATTCTAGGTGGGGATTGAAAACTTTGAAGCTTGACAGAAACTATCGTTCTTCAAGTTAATTCAACTCAGCATCCTACCTCCGAGAATTGATTACTCTCGGGTGTGAATACTTCGAGCACATCAAAGATGGATAACTATCAGATCTACTAGTAGAGTTGATGAAATTTGGAAATTTTTGCGTTTTTGCGTTTTTTTTCCCTCCTGGGCTAAAGAGGCTTGTACATAGATTGAACCATCAGTGAAATGTCGCAACTGCTTGCTCAGCCAAGTGTTACGACCCATAGGACCATGAGGTCAGTTCCCTCAAGCAAGTTAATACATATGGATATCGACATTAATATTGAAACAATCATACAGACGCAACGGGCCCGAGATCCTTCCTTTTTGATCAAGCTTCAAGTGCCATGATCATTTTATCTCTAGTCCGTGCGAGACGCTATACTCATCCCCATGTTATTCCTCAATGTTAGAGGCGATCGCAGGAAGTTGAAAGACCAGGAACTGTACTCGAGGGCCGTAGTACGCGAAGGGAGACTTGCAACGGTCATACACGCGTTCGAGGTCAATTCAAGACAATAGATACGATTTCGAATTCATCAAGGTTACTCTCCTACACGTCTATTGAAGAACTTTCCCAGATTTGACACCTTCGCAACATCGAGCCCTAGATCTTTACCGCACGCTGACAGATTGAATCGGAGCCCTCGTGAACCCTTGTGTGCCTGTGTACATAAAGCATAAGTTCAACTCGACCGTTTGCAGTATAAAAAGTCGACACTATGAAAGTTGATTTCGAATCTTCCGTTTTCCCTTTCTCCTCTGCGTTCAGTTATCTTTTACCTGCAAGCCAGGTCTGGTCTATCCTTTCTCTCTCTCATCTGACGAAACACCACCGCTACACTCTTTTACACATTCCTTCTTGAATTTTTTTGGAGACATGGTTCGCTCTGCCATATTTGCACTACTCGGTGCTGGTGCCGCTGTCGCAGCTCCTCTCTATCGTCGTGTCACGCTTGACCCTGCTGCCACCGCAGAAGCTCAGCAGAAGGACGATACAGCCACCCGCGCCTTTACAGCTGCTCCGATCAAGGTGAGTCTGTCTTATTATCCGAGAGGAGTCTTGAGTTTGTTTCTTATGGACACGTATGTGTAGACTGCAGATGGACAATGTCTGACTGTTGACCCTCTTTCGGGTGACTTCCGCGAAAATCTGATTCCCATCCAGCTCGCCGCTTGCAACGGCAGTGACAGCCAACAGTGGGATGTTATCACGCAAGGAAAGCATATCAATAATCAGCCCGGCTTCGCGCTCATTGTTAGCACTTTGGTATGCATGGCGATTTTTTTATGCATTTCTTATGCTAATACCTTTTTCCGAACGCGCTTAGACCAATGGATGTCTGAACTTTGACCCTCGCAGAGCAGCAGGCAACCAAGTCCTCTTGTTCTCCTGTGGAGGTCGTGCTGATGGTGGTGGGTAGACTCTGTATACAGTTCTTGAATTATGTACGATGATCTTTCAAAAACAGACGGCCAAGTAACCGACTCCCAGCTGTTTGCTTTCGACGGATCCCTCAATTCTGCACCCCTAGTACCTCAAAATGGCAAAAACGCTGTCTGTCTCACTGCTGGTGGACAACTCCTTGACCAGACTTCTTGTGATCCCACCACTGCATCTGGAAATGAGGTTTGTTTCTCCCTAATCATTTTTACCGATATGATACTACTTAGTAAACGAATTATTCTTTCCAGCTCTTCACCATTGGTAATGGCTCTGTGACTTCTGGCAGCGCTCCTGGCACGGCTTCTGGTACGTCTCCTGACCCTACGGATTCAGCAGAGGGTCCTTGCGCATCTCCGGTAACTTTAACGGTCACTGCAGCTCCCGAATCTCCTTCAAGTTCTGTTGCAATCTCACCATCTGAGTCTGCCGCCGCTCCTGCGACAACTGTGGATGCATCGGCTACCACAGCTGCTGCTCCTGCTAAAGGCACTACCGTTCTTGATGCTGCCGCTGTCGCTGAAGCTCAACAACGAGACGACACGGCCACACGTGCCTTTAGCGATGTCCAGGTTAAAGTGGGTTGCCGAGCCTGATACATACTTTTATGATTGCACTACTTAACCAGTCGTATAGACCTCGGATGGTCAATGTCTCTCCGTCGACGCTAACTCGGGTGATTTCCGTGAAAATCTTATCCCAGTGACCGTCGGTGCTTGTGATGGAAGTGACGGACAGAAATTTGATGTCATCACAGCGGGAAAACACAATAACGTTCCTGGAACCGCTCTTATTGTCAGCACATTGGTAAGAGAATAAGAATAATGCTATTCCATCGTTCCTAGATCTAACGGTGCACCTTAAAACAGACCCAGGGATGCCTTAACTTTGACCCTCGTAGAGCAGCCGGTAACCAGGTCCTTCTTTTCTCTTGTGGTGGACGTGCGGATGGAGGTAAGTCCATTCTTTACTCGTTCAACAATTGCACGGACTCAATCTCAAATCTTGTGTGTTTTCAGGAGGTGAGGTCACCAACTCCCAACTTTTCAGCTTTGCCGGGGGAGATGCCGCCATTCCTCTTGTCCCGACAAATGTTCAAAACACCTGCCTGATCAACAACAACGGTAACCTGGATGTTACGACTTGTGACACTGGGAGCCCCAGTGCCGATGAAGTGAGTGCCTTCCAATTTTGCGCCTAGACTGAGCTGATGGTTTTGTTCTGCAGCTCTTCACGTTCTCTGCTTAGATTCCCCGAAAAATTGTGTAGCTATAAGTGGTTTCCTTTTGCAAGTCCGAGTCGACTGGTTTTGGCTTGGAACACCCTTTATTTGTGGCGCCGTCAGATACTTTATTATACCAAATGTACAAAAGATTTTTATGCGATGAAGAACTGTCAGAAAATTAAGAGAGAACGAGAGTTCGAACAGGCACGATTGTGCTCCCAATCGAATTTGTAGTGAGGGTTGTGATGATGGGCAGACTATGACTTCATGATGAATAGGGGATTATACATTCCTAATTGGGACTTTGCAGGTTGTTCTACACTATGAGGCGACTCTTCTCCAAATCGTCCAAAACACCGTCGCCTGCACCTGCTTCAGCGCCTGTGCCAGTGACGGTGCCTCGTTTGCAACCGGCGTATACAGTTCCGCCTGTTCCCCACCCATGTCCATACGACCACATCGCTTTACTCGCTACACCCAATGGTTTGCTTCTTCGACCCTACCCCACTCCAACATCCCATGTCCGCATTTCCTGGTCCAAAAATCCTAGACTGACTGAAGTCGACGGAGACGGCGACCATGACTGGAACGAATCGGTCGTTGTGTATGGCATCGTTGGGATTCTCGATTTGTACTCTACATCCTACTTGCTCGTTATTACAGCTAAGGAAAATGCTGGAAATTGTAAGATCCCGTCGCTCTTTTTCCTGTTCTTTGTATTGATATATTTCTAGTGTTTGAACCGACACACACTGTCTTTACTGTCAAAGGCATTACTGCTATTCCTCTTGCCCATGACCGGGCTCAGATCACACTCAACACACTCTCTTCTCGAAACCTCCGGCCTTCTCTTCTACCTAGCTCGACCATAGACACTCTTGCTCCTTCTGAACCAGAGTCATCTGAATCCACTCCAGACACCCCGAGAGTTCAATTCTCCGAGGCCGAGCACATCAAGATCCTTACTCCTCCTGCTGAACAATCCGAGTTTCCTTTGACGGCCCCTCTGTCTATACCCGACGTCCAATCTGACTCCGCGTCCGAGATTTCTACACCAGATACCTCACCGGCAACTCCTGTCACCAAAACGATCGCCAACAGGCTTTCTTTTTGGAGCCGACTATCCAAACGACAGAGCTCATTGTTTTCGTCATCGTCATCTGCTTCTATCACTTCTTCGGCTCCCTCAGATGTTAGCGAGCCCCTCATTCGATCCCCCGTTTTCTTGAAGGAAACACAGGTTCATTTGGAGACAATCATTGATGAATCGAAAGCTGAGCCCAAGGCGGTTATCACGACCATTATTAATGAGACGGCCCCGCCGCCTGCGACTACTGAGGAAAAGCACTCCGAGTTGGAAGACAAGATTCTTCGAGAGTGTGTTAGGGAGTTTGTCAGAGGAGGGATGTACTTTGCTTATACTTTCGGTGAGTGTTCCGCTAGCTACACTTGTCTAGGAAATAACCATTTGAATTAGACATTACTCGATCCCTTCAGCATAAGCAAGAGCTTGTAGCAAAGGCGAAGAAGCAGAGTGAGCTTCTGGATGATCTTCTTCCACCCAAGGACAAGGACCGTAAAGGCAAAGACAAAGACAAGGGACCCAACTCCCCTACTCGTAAAGCTCAAGACAAGGAACCCCACGTTCATTCAGCCGGGCATATTCATGAAGGCGATAAGGTCAATCCTTTAGCGGAACCTAATCCGACTTTACCTCTCTGGCGTCGCGTAGATAAACAATTCTGGTGGAATGAGTGGCTGAGCAAACCTCTTATCGACGCGGGTTTACATTCGTACATCCTTCCTCTGATGCAAGGTTACTACCAGTTTGCGCAGATCACCTTCCCGCCAGATGACTTGACGCACCCTACGGCGTTGACGGTCGATTACATTTTAGTCTCGAGGAGAAGTAAGGAGAGAGCTGGGTTGAGGTATCAGAGGAGAGGGATCGACGATGAAGCATGTGTGGCAAACTTTGTTGAGAGTGAGATGATCATGGGAGTTGAGAGAGGGGATGGTGAAAGTGGAGGAAAGAGTAAGAGTATTTTCGGGTATGTACAGATCAGGGGGTCGAGTGAGTGCGATTATCTTTGTTTCTTTTTTCCTCTAATGCCGTTTTTTGATCTTTACAGTTCCTCTCTACTGGACTCAAACCTCTTACGGTCTTAAACCTCCACCTATTCTGTCTACTAATCGGACCCATGCGCAGAATTTGGATGCGATGAAGAAGCACCTGGAGAGATTGAAGACCAGATATGTTTCCCCGTCGTCTAGTCAAGAACTGCAGAGTCCAAAGGACAAGGATGCTGGTGGGGAGATAACAATCATCAACCTGGCAGAACAGGGCAAGACGAGTAAAGAACATGAGGTTGCGGGAGGCTTTGGCAAAGGTGTGAGCGAGCTGGCTGAGAAGGGTTTGACCGGGGTTGGGTGAGTTGACGAGATCTATTTTAATCATTTTGTGATGAGGAATAACCTCTATTCTGTCTAGGTATCACGACTACGATTTTCACGTCGAGACTAAGGGGATGAAGTATGAGAATATATCCAAGTTGGTGGATAGGATGGAAAAGACATTTGAGAGTCAAGGGTCAGTTTGGCTTTCGTCTTGGCTTGACTCCTTTTTTTCTTGCGAATGCATTGTTCTTTTTTCGAATCCCATTGTGCAGTTCTGTCTCGTCCTCTTTTGCGGAGAATTCTGGATTTTCAAAATTTACGTGTAGTCATTCCGGAAACCCCTTTGCTTCTTTCATTTTGTTTTGATTTTCGATTTCCGACTCTGAATTCTTGAGAGCACCACTTTCTTCCGTTCTTTCCCTGTCCCTCTCATCTTAACTAACCTCGGACCATAACTACGCAGATATTTGTGGATCCTCAACGACGAAATTATGTCCCAGCAAAAGGGCGCCTTTAGAGTAAATTGTATCGATTGTCTTGACAGAACGAATGTCGTTCAGGTGAGTCTGATTCCGGGTTTTCACTTGGTTCTCTCTCCTTCGTTCTTTCCTGGTATCCTGTGTTCCTTCGTGATAAGGTTCAGGTCATTCCGGAACATCAGGATGCTGCATTCAAAATGTCAACAGCTTAGTGTTCGATGGAGATGCACGGCGGTAATCATTTGTT
>ML179537.1:0-78561 GCA_004369135.1 Dendrothele bispora CBS 962.96
CCACTGACCTGAAGTGTGGGAAAATGCCACCCTATGCACCAAATAACCCCCTCTTATTGCCTGCCAAAATAGGCAATAAAAATCTGCTTTTTTTGATCATTATGTCATTGTTTCCTAAAAAGGAAATTCCAAATGCGCCCAAATGCGCCCAAAGCCTGCCAGGCCCTGCCTGTCCACTGGCCTATGTAGGTCACATGTCTAGTAGAGGGTAGTTTCCCATCTTTTATATAAAAAGCTGTCTTTCGTAGGTCACATGCCTAGCAGAGGGAAATTCCCCATCTTTTATAAAAAAGGCTGTGCAGGGAAGTTTGCCTCATTAATATATGCAAAATTATGGGCAACTTCCCTTATTAATATAAAAAGCTGGCCTCTACAGGTGTCACCATTGGCCCTTAGAACTCTTTGCTGGAGATGTAAATGATACTTGAAGTCGAGGTGCAGAAGGCCAGATAGGCCATGGGAACACGTCAACCAAATCTGGTAATACCACATCTGTGGTCACAGATTTTTGTCTGGGAAGGCCAATGACCACATCAAGGACCATCATAGTCTGAGCCTGAATTTTGAAAAGATTGCTTCAGTTACTGGAACTTTAATCAAAAAACTACAGCTACTTACTTCATTTTACTTGGTGCTTGTTTTAGGTTCAATGTAAGACTCAAATAAGTACTTAATCTAAATCTGTTTCAAACATTCAGACTCGGAGATCATTTTTTTGGTGGTGATTGAAATTAGGCTAGTTATATCTCAAATTGTAAGATTGGACTAAGTATGCTTAGAGAACCTATTTGGGCACTTCAATGGTCAAAAGACTTGAACACTTCCCTATAACTTGAAGTGTAACACAGGTGCAACACAGGTTTTACATAACTGCAATGCAGGTTTCACAAAGGCGTAAAACCTGTGTTGCACACTTCTTAATGTCGCAATGATTGAAAGTCCTTTCACACACTCCAAAGAAGTACAATATCCTCATATGTACTATGTAAATTAGTAGCTATAACAGTTTTTAGATATTCTTCTATGGTACTCTGCTTGTACTTGTGAGAAAATTTGATTTCCCCATTTCTTGGCTCTTTGCCGCCTTCTTTAATGGGGATATTTATTTCTGTCCAAATTGATGGCTACGCTAATCATTTATTTAAAGAATCCTTCGTCAAATATTTGAAATACATCAATTATAATGGTCAGAAATAATGGTCAGAATAAGCTGTTTCTCTATTCATAAACATTTCTCTTTATTATTTGAATGCGTTCTCTAGTTATTAGCACTTTAACTAGCAGTTCAAGCTCACTCTAGTTCTTTATTCACCATTTTCTACCACAAATTTCATTATTACACTACAAAATAAGCCTTATTTGGGCGATTTTGTAGGGCATATCAACAAATGACTTCAAGAGCCGCAGATGAGGACAATGCATGTCCATGGTGATGACATTTGCATGAGGGAGCTTCTTCATCAGGAAAAAGTCCCCTAGGGCAAAGACTGTCAAAGTCAACCATGGCTTTAGGGTCAAATTGAGGGGGTGCCATGGCTGATTTAAAGTGCCATAGCTATAATTTGTCAGTCCTGAGACTGTCCCAGGAGTGTCTAGGAGTGTCCTAGGAGTGTCCTGAGAGTGTCCCAGGAGTGTCCAGGAGTGTCCAGGAGTGTCCAGGAGTGTCTCAGGACTGACAATTTATGGCCATGGCACTTAAAATCAGCCATGGCACCTCAATTTGACCCTAAAGCCATGGTTGACTTTGACAGTCTTTGGCCTAGGGGACTTTTTCCTGATGTTTGTCACTATCAGAATCTGGGCCCACTGGCAAAGTCTCAATTTTGGGCAGGTCAAACTCTGGGACAGAAGATCCAGCAGCAGAAACATTGTCAGTAGAGATACTGGTCAGTGAGACAATGGAGGAGGCCTTTTGCTGAGATTTTCTCTTCTTGGGCTTGGCTGTCATCGAATTTTGACAAACAATTGCTCCAGCAGCACAGTCCTGTTCACTCTTCTGTATATGATGTAAACAAAATGAACAAGGGAGAACATCAACAGCATACCTGTCTTGTTGTTTCTTTCTTCGCATCATCTTGTCCCATGGCAGTGTCATACTGATGCTCGACTGCTTCAAACAGCGCAGCAATTGTGATCTGATCAACTGGATTTGCAAGCACTGATTCGATTGCTCAGTTTTTGCTGTCCCAACAGCTGTAGCTGTCAGATCTCTTAAGTATAGTCCAATAAAATGTAATTTTGTTTTTTAGGATGGCCCAATAAGCTTCCGATAAGCTTTGACTAAGCTTTTATATACTGGAGGTGCCATAAACCAGCATAAAGCTTCTGTCCGGCATTCTGGCATCAAAAATCAAAGTCACAGCAGTGTTGCCGTGGTCCAGTCCGGGCCAGGTCCGACCAAAATTTTCTGGCCCTTGACCCGGACCTCGAGGGTCGGTCCACCCTCTGCCCGACCCTTGGCCCTGGACCACTAGGACCTGTTCTCAGCCACACTTTCTCCAAATAAATTTTTTGGCCCTGTAAAAAATCCTGAGTGACTAGGGGAGTTCAAACCCCATATTTAACGTGTATTTAAAATTTATTTAAGTCTCATTTCAATCGGCCGTTGGTCGTTCTGCCACTGTTGCCGTTACACAGCATTATCGGAGTTTGTAATTCAACTCTACCAATAACTCCCATGGACAACAAACACGAATCCGTCGAGGTCCTGGAGCTCAAGCTGAAACTGCTACAAGCCAAGAAGGTTGAAGAAGACTCGGTAGAGGTTCTGGAACTCAAAATCAAGTTAGCTGCTGCAAAAAATTGCGAATCCAAGTCCAGCCGCAAGACCAGTTCTAAATCCAGGAAGAAGAACGACTCCTCGTCATCTAGCTCATCAAAGACAAAGAAGACCAAGACTAACGAGAACACAAATCCATCTGAGGGTACTACCAGGACCGCTATTATCAGGTAGGTAATCTTTACACTCGGGCTGTAGTAATTATACATACTCTAAGGTATGCTTGTTTTCTCAGGTGGAGTGACAAGACGAAACACCATATCACCGACTCCTTACTCGGTTTTATCGAAGACTCTGCATCCTTGCGGCAGACATATGGATTTGACCGCGGTAACTTCTCTTCGTCTGCCAACAACAGCGGTGGAAAGCGTCAAGCTGACTTTGACCGAGAGCTGGCTACAAAGTTATTTCTGGACATCAACGTAGTGAAGACCAACAAGTATAAGGAGTTTGGACTTGATGCGCTTGGTAGCTGTGTCCGGAATAGGATTACTGCGTTTGTATCATGCCCTTCCTTTCCCATAACCAACAATTAATCTTTTTTTAGTCTCAAGAAAGCCTACATAGAACATCGAAACACCATGTCACAGACTGGACATGGGATAGTTGTTAACGGGCAGGAAGAAACTATACAAGCGGGGTCAGAAATTGCGAATGCCTGGGGTATGTTTGTTTCCCTTATAATATTTGTTACTCATATATTTTGTGTCAACACAGATGCTGTAAAGACCGTCTTCCCATGGTACCGTCGTATGGCGTTGTTGATTGGTGGAAGTCCTGTGGTGGATCGGTCAGCAGTCGCAAATAGTACAACAAATGTTGATCTGTCGGTTCTTCAAGATACCGATAATATCGAGCAGTCTATTGAGGAACAGGTGCGATGACTGGTTTATCTTCTGTTGTCATGAATGCTAATCGAAATATGACAGGTACTCGGTGATATTTCCCTCAACGAAACCTGGGATGTGGAGAACTCTCAAGACTATGATGAAGGCATCGGGCTCGATGACTCCTCACAAATTGACCCACCTTCACCTTCTCACGACGTCCCCATTGACCCCTCTCTGCCATGTGCTACATCCTCCAACCCTACAGATTTGCGTCCTGCTTCCGCTGAAAACCGAGGCCAATCCAATACAGCACCAGCTCCGTCCTCAACAGTAGAACCTCTCTCCAAGAAGCGCAAGCTTTCGATGGCTGAATCCCTTCAAGAGACTATCGCTACATCAAGGCAAAGTATTCTACAAGCCCACAACCTCAAACAGAAGACTCGAGTGGAAATTGAAGAACACTGACTCGCCTTTGAACGCAAGAAAGAACTTAATCAGCAGGAGGCTCAACGTCTGGAGTTAGAAGACTGTAAAGCTGCTCGTGAGCATGAGCGTGCAATGATGGAAGCCTCATTGGAGTTAGAGCGCTTGCGCCGTGGACTTTCGCAGTAATAATTTCTTTATTTTTGCCCAAGTCCTTACATAACGTTGATACCAATTTGCATGAATAGTTCTGTCTTGAGTTCCTCTCGTTTCGCTTTTCCTTCTTCTAATTCTTCGTCATCGTCTTCCACCATGTTGTCATCTCCAGTCCTCTCCCTGTCCTCCAATTCCCTCATTAGCTGCTCTACTCGCACTGCCTCCATACCTCGTAATAGAAAAGCATCCTTCTCCATATCAATACCCCTCTCATGATCCATAGAGAAATTGTGTAATACTATAGCTGTAATGATCCACAGTGTAGCGAATTGGAGACTCTTTTGGTGATTAATTTGTAGCCGAAGACCTCGAAGGGAACCAAATCTACCCTTCAAGAAACCAACAGAGTGTTCTGATTGGATGTGAACCTTTGAGACATAGTAATTGTACTCATTGTTGTTGGGTTCTTCCTTCTCTGGTCTAGAGAGACAAATGAACAGAGAAATCTCAAGCAGGACTCAATTCATGACAACACACGATTTGTATGGAGCTTGACACCACTTGCGTAGAGGGTAGGCTGAGTCAGCCCATACCCATTCTCCATCCTTCAATAGGGTGTGATGGTTTTGATATATGTATGTATCTTTCCACGCAGTTGCATCATGTTGACTTCCTGGTAACCCAACAGCAAAATCAATGATTCGGAGATCTGGTGTTGTGACAAGCTGTCAAAAAGAATACTATAGGTGAGTACAGTACAATAGAAAAAGTACCAGATGATCATGTACCTGTAGATTCATAGAATAGTTGCTCTTTCTGTCATACCAGGTATTATTGAAGAAAGCAGGACGTGAATAAAGTGGGACAAGTGTTCCATCTACCATCAACCAGCCCGGCCGCCAAGCCTCACAAGAGTTCTCTTCAATCCAATCCATTGCGTGCTCCTTAGTATCATCACTAGGCCAAGCCATAACCGTTTTCCGAAAATTCTCGTGACAAACAGCTTCCATAACACGCTTCATGAACAATCTAACCGTTCCATATCCAATTCCCGCCCATAATGCCACCTTGACTGTGCTAGCTGCATTACCATAATGTCCTAGCCAATAGAGTGCAACCGCAAGTTGATGCGTGACCGGTGTTTGATCACTCCTTGTAAAGACCTCGTCATTTTCAATTGCTGATACAAGGGCATCAAAGGCTTCGGGACTCATGCGGACAAATGAGCGAAAGATTTCAGGGCGTTCAACCTTGTATGTATGTAGTAAGAGATCAAGGTTATCACGGGTCTTGAGAATTGACCTGCGCTCGATAGTATAACGATTTGAATAGAGTTCTGCTAGTGCTTCGAGAAGAACATGCGATAACGGGTCATCAAGCTCTTCTTCTTCTTCCTCACCGTCTTCCTCATCTTCCAGGAGATCTTCAAGTTGCAACAACTCTTCATCTGTCTCGACTAGTAGCTGTATAAAAATTGCCTTGAAAAGTTCATCAGAGAGGATTTGACATTCTGTTCGACGAGTCATGGATTAAGTTAGTTGAGGCCTGCCGATAATGCTGTGCCACGGCAACAGCGGCAGAGCGACCAACGGCCGATTGAAACAGAAGTTTAAATAAAATTTAAATACATCCTAAATACGAGGTTTGAACTCCCCTACTGTTACTTCTTTTTTACACATAGACCCGGGCATTTAAAAATGATAATCCACAAAAAACAGTGTTCAAACTTTTTCTGCATTGTTTTATGTCCTGATCAAGTCACCTGACCTTGTCCACATATGGTTGTCAGTAGTAGGAAACGTAGTAGGAAACTTGTAAAACCAGGCAAAAGTGAATTTATTACTTGTGTATGCTATGTATAGTAAGTATTGAGCCACAAATGAGGTCTAAAATGCTCAGGAAAAAGTCCCAATACCTACATACATGACTGCCAACTGGTCCGGGGTTGGCCCAGGTCCAGACATCTGCTCAGAGCCTGACCTTTGACCCGGACCTCAAGGTTCAGGTCGGGCAAAGCACAGCCACTGGACCCGGACCTCAGGGTCAGGTCAGGTCAGGTCAGGGGCCAATGGGGTCCTGGCCCGGACCACGGCAACACTGAGTCACAGGGATGCTTATTGTGGCTGATAAGGGCTGATATTGATAAAACCTGATTTGAAAGAGATAAGATAAAGGTATCTTGGACAATCTGATGCAGAATTCTCACCCAATTATGGATCTGATTTCCATTTTTGGATAGCTCCTGTGGCTGAGGAGAAAAATGCAAAATAAATTCCGGGAGCCGGCAATAAAAAATATAAAAGGGAGTATATAGGGGTAATTTGGGTCGGGGAATCCGGATTTTCACTTATTTCTTTTGATATCTTTAGCCGTTCCTGAGATATTCAAGAAATACAGCTGAAAAAAGCAGGGAAATGCATTTTTCCTCCAGGTAGCTGCAAATAATTGCCTTTAAAAATCCTAAAAGGGGGTATATAAGAGTAATTTGGGTCTGGGAATCTGAATTTCAGCTTGTTTTATTGATATCTTTAGCCGTTCCCAAGATATTCAAGGAATACAGCTGAAAAAATCATCCAAATGCTGCAGATAATTGCTTTTAAAAATTCCAAAAGGAGGTAGGATAGTGTAATATCTGTCAAGGAATCTGAACTTCTAACTATGACTCCAATATTTTAGCTGGTTCCCAAGTTATTCAAGAAATATAGCTGAAAAGAGCAAAAAAAATTGCACTTTTATCTCAGGTGGCTGTCAATAACATGAGTAAAGGACATAGGATAGTATATTGAATCTTGGAATCTAAATTACAGATATTGTTTTTAGCTGTTCATGTGATACTCACTCAACTTGTACTTTTTATCTCAGGTGGCTGCCATTAATTGCCACTAAAATTGATCACAAAGTATAGGATAGTATGATCTAGCTTGGAGAATTGCAGTTTTTCACCCTATAGACCAGGACAAAATGCTGCTAAAACACAGAAAGATTTTTACCCCAGGGCATTTTAAATGATGACCAGCTTCAAAAATAGATAGGATGCATCAATAGTTGGTCCATTAGTAAATTGAAATCCCCAATTATGTACATCATATCCACACTTGGGTAGTGTAATTGTATACCTATATAGTTGTCTCACAATTATGGTGCATCATAGCTTTGCAGTTCAGAAGATATTATTTTACAAATCATTTTACATTCAACACTCAATTATTGTCTTTGTTCGGTAACTAATAGTACTGTGACTATAGATTTGTATTCATAGTTAAAAAAAGTGTACACAAAAGCCAACAATTATTATCAAACCTTTCATATCTCTAATGTATATCCAATTATTACATGATTGAGTACACCATATACATAAGTTGAAACCAGTACTACAAAGTGATGTTTATGATTTTTATGATGTATATAGTGATCAATTAATGTGGATACTTACATTTAAGTTATAGAAACAAGTCCATATCAAGTAATTTTCACAATGCACATACTGCCCTTTTTAGAGATGTCTTGGATAGATTGATACAGTGGCATTGAAGATTTGTATTAGAATTGTGGTCTATGTGTATCATGATTGATTTCATGATAGTGGTTGCTAAACCCAATGGTAGAGTCCGTCCTTCCTATACTCCTCCCAATTATAGAGAAGGACACGAATGAATTCGCGAGTTTGACATAATAAGGACGTTGGGCTTGAGTGTGCAAAAATTTTGAGCCCAAGATCATCACAAATGGTCAAGAAATGAGTGAGATATGATTAAAACAAATTTGTGGCTGCATTGTGGCACTCAAGCTTTAGACAGATGCATAAAATGCAAATTTTATGCAAAAAACTCGCGAGTTTGGATTTATGTGATAATTCCACCATTGTTGTAAAATTTGAGTAAGGATTTGTTTCAAACCTTGTTTTATTCATAACTTATTCAGTTCTTGACCGTTTGAGACAATTTCGGGCTCAAAATTTTCGCACGCCCAAGCACAATGTCCTTATTATGTAAACTCGCGAGTTCATTCGTGTCCCTCTCTATGGACCCAATACTCCTATGAGTGCGACTACGCATGGTACCAAGAGATCCTGTGAAGATATGGAGGAAGGAGAGCTTCCTGCTAAGCATCGTATTTAATTGGTGAGTTGGGTTTTTATTGCTTTAATGAAAGTCTTTATTCAACTGATCTGTTTCTTCTCCTTTTTCTAGTTTTTTCTGAATCAATCACTTCGAAGAATCCCCACTCAGTCAATTACATTTAGCCCTAGTATTTAGAACTTTTAATGCAATATAGACCTTGGTGACCTCCGTGTTGGTTGTGATTGAGTCCCCTTCCAATTTATTTGATCTTTTCTGATTACCCCAGTCGAATCCGTCGATTGCGTTCCTGGCTTGTCAGGATGAAGTCTCGAGTATTCTTGAATTGACTCCTGAGATCTACCAAGATTTCCTAGGGGTTCCCAGCTATCCTCTTCTTCCATATCCCTTCCACCAAATCAGAAACTGTGTTTTTCCTTGATGAACTCTTGAATCCAGGATCTCAGCTACTTCATATTCTTGCTCTGAGTCTACTTCGATGGGCGGTGGTGGGGGTTGCATTCGATTGGGGAAGGTATTGGGATGGTAAGGGGACAGTAGGTCAACATGGAATACATCGTGTAATCCTTGAATCGACCAAGGAAGTGTGAGGCGGTAGGCATGACTGGACACTTTCTTGATAATCTTAAGCGGACTGATCTGTTTGTAGTCAAGTTTCTTGGTGGGTCTCTTTGTTTTAATATTCTCAGTGTTAAGCCAGACCAAGCTTCCTTCTTCCCAGTTTTTTGGCTCCAATTCTCCCTTTCGGTTGGCATATTTTTTAGTTTGTTCGTTAATATTAGTGATTTGAGTTTTTAAATAGTCATGGAGCTGGGATAAGTCTTGAACAATCGTTTGTGCTGCGTGATTTTTAATGTTCTTCATAGTTAGCGTGAGCCGAGGGTGGTATCCTTTATTTGCGAAAAAAGGAGTAGTATTAATTGTCGAATGGACGGTGTTATTGTAGGTAAACTCTGCTAAAGGGAGCAGCGTTTCCCAGTCGTTTTGATCATAATTTACGAACAGTCTTAGGTACTGTTCGAGAGTTTGATTGGTTTGTTCAGTTTGGCCGTTGGTTTCGGGGTGGTAGGCCATTGACAAGTTCGATTGAATGTCCAGAGCCTTACACAGCACCTGCCAAAACTTTGATACAAACGTGGTCCCTCAATCCGACACTATGTAAGCCGGTAGACCATGTTTACTGAACACGTATTTGATGAACTGAGTTGCTAGGTCTGAAGCCGTATCTTCCTTATTACACAGAATGAAGATGGCTTGTTTAGTGAGCCGGCATACTATAACGAGTATGCAATTGTATCCATTCAAGCGGGGGTAAGTCGACTATATGATCCATTGATATGGAACTCCATGGCTGGTCTCCAATAGGTAAGGGTTTGAGTAACCCAAATGGTTTCCTCCTTATAGACTTGGCCCTAGCACATGTTTCACAGGACTGAACGTATTGTTTGATATTGTAAGGGCAACTCCTGACAAGTGAGGAATACACTCAACAACTGCAGGAGGGGATTCAAAGGGAATATATAATGAGCTAAATACAGAACAAACAAGTAGGTACTCACCTGCAAGAGGGGATTCAAAGAGAAAAGACTCAAGGGACTCTCCTGCAGAATGTGACATATATATACAAGGCTGTGAAAATCAATGACTAATACTATACAGCTGAAGATAAAGTCACACTGAGACTTAGTGTCACAAGTCACGTGATGTCAGGAGTGATGTGACACTGAGTCTCAGTGTCACATCACACTAAGTCTCACATGACTAGTGTGACACAAGTGATGACCAGTGAGAAAGCAATAAGGAAACTAAAGAAAGAGAGAGGTCTGCCACCAAACTGATAGTCTGGGGACATGAAGTACTCTGAAAAAGGGGGATAAACATAAATAAAGAATGAAGAAAGATGAGAAAGATGTAAACAATAAACAAAGAGACTGTCACAAGGAGACTGTCCCCTTACAGATATCCTTGGTCATCTTGGGCCAGTAGTATGTCCGAGAGGCAAGCTTGATAGTGGCATTGATGCTGGGGTGTCCTCTTAATTTGTGATTGTGGTGAGAGCGTATTATCCCAAGCCTGAGGTCTCCATCTTCAGGCACATATATCAACCCATCTCATAGTAGTAATCCATTCTGTAGATCGAATGGCCCAGGATCCTCACTCTGAGCTACTTCGAGCTACTTCGCTCTTTTCCTTCCAGTAAGTATCCTTCCTTGCCCTTTTGACTTTGTTGATCATCAAGTCCTCATTGAGGATCAACGTCGCAGATAATTGTTCTGGTTGGATAAGGACTTTGTGATTTTGATTAACGTGGTCTTGTTGAGACTTTAGGACGTCTAGTCAAGGCGTCTGGCTTTGTTCCCAATTGGCCTGGTCGATAATTGATGTTGAAGTTGAAACCGGAGAGGAACTCCGACCATCGAGCCTGCCTCCTACTCATTTTTTTGGTAGTAGTGAAGTATTGCAGGTTGTTATGGTCAGTATATACTTGCACAGTGTATTTAGAACCTTCGAGGTACGCTCTCCATTGACTAAATGCCTCGATGATTGCCAATAATTCCTTATCGTAGATATCATAATTTAGTTCTGCATTGACCATGCTTCGAGCATAAAATGCGACAGGATGGATTTCTTGACTATCGGGATCTGGTTGAGATATTATTGTGGCAATGGCGTAGTCGGAGGCGTCGGATTCTACAATTATAGGAAGATTGGGATTGAAGTGGTGTAGAATAGGCGCTTCTTGGAATGCTTGTTTTAATAATTGAAACACTCTATCACATTCCTTCGACCATTCCCATTTGACTTTCTTTCCGGTGAGCTTGGTGAGACTTTTGACAATACCTGAATAATTGTCAATGAACCGTTGATAAAAATTGGAGAAACCTAAAAAGGACTGGAGCTCCTTGAGGTTTGTCGGGGCCTTCCAACTTTGAATAATCTGTACTTTCGAGGGGTCCATTCTTACTCCTTCTGGGGATACTATTACACCCAAGTATTCCACAGAAGTAGTATGAAACTCACATTTTTGGGGCTTTAAGTGCAAGTCATTTTCCTCCAGTCGTCAAAGCACTTCATTGACCTGTTGAGTATGCTCCTCCCTATTGTTGGAATATATGAGGATATCGTCTAAATAAATTATGACACATACATCCACCATATCGTGGAATATGTCGTTCATAAATCTTTGAAAGACTGATGGGGCATTGGTCAATCCAAATGGCATCACTAGGTACTCAAAAGCACCGTATCATGTACGAAATGCGGTCTTCCACTCGTGTCCTTCTGCGATTCAAATGTTGTTATAGCCTACTCGAACATTGAGTTTGGTGTAGATCTTGGCTCTTCGAAGTTGATCTATCAAGTTCCCAATGAGAGGAATTGGGTACCGATTCTTTCTGGTAAGCTTGTTCAAGGTTTAATAGTCAACACAGAGGCGGAGGGAGCCATCTATCTTTTTAGCGAACAATACTGGCGCTTCTATTGGAGAAGCGGATGGAAGAATAAAACCCTTTCCTAACATTTCGTCAATGTAATCCTTGAGCTCTTTGAGTTCTTTTTCTGACATATTGTACAACTTTCCCAGCAGTGGGAGCTCTCCATTTACCGTCTCTATTGTCATGTCGTAAGGTCGGTGAGGTGGCATTTCTTTGGCTTCCACTGAAGAGAACACTCTCTTCCGATGTCGATATTCTTCAGGCACGATATCTTCAAAGATCCGCTTCTCATCTACTGACATTTCTTCACTTCCTTCTCCATTCGCTAGAATCATTTCTTCATCCGGATTTGACATAGGTCGGACTTGGAAAGAGTAAATTTCGCATCCTTGTTTGACAAGAGTCATAAAAGGAGCTGCTCTGATCAAACTAATTTTTGGTGCTTTTCTAGGCAAGCCGAATGTAGGATCTTCTGGGTACTTGTCAGGCTGAGATGGAGTTTGACTTTTCTCTGGAGCCTTGAATGAGTTTTCAGGGTAAAGGGAGAATAGTTGATCAACGGAGAGGGAGGATTTATCATGGAAGTACTCATCGGCTTCTTCCTCTGATAGTAACAGAGGATCTTCTGGGCCTAAAGTTGGGCCGTTAGTCGATTCTGGCTCTTCGAGTTCTTCTACCATAGGCTGGGGGTACTTCTTGTTGTGAGGAATTTGAAGATTTTGGATAATAGAGGCTGATAGTTGGGCTTTTCCTTGAAAGGAGAAGCTAAGTTGACTCCAGTCGATGGAGGGATTGTACTTCCTCAACCACAGGAGTCCTAATACTATACGAGCAGCGGGGTGAAGCTTAGTAGCTAGTAGTTCCTCTTGCTGTACTGTCCCGTCATCGAACATCAGGGTGGCATTCAATGAATGAGTAATTTTTCCCGCAGATGTTGTTTTTCCGTCAAACAATGTTAATGAGATGGGATTGTCTAGTCTGTCGAGTCTGGATGAAAGTTTTTGGGCTTCTGTGTAATCTATGAAAGATCTCAAAGCGCTGGAGTCTATTAGACAAGGTATTTTTTGGGATGATTGATTGAAAAGTTGGGTTTGGATTATAAATGCATTTACTGTTTTCGATGAAATTTGTATGTTGTTGAAAGGGGTTATGTTAGCTTGAAGTGTTGCGGATTGGTTAGGGCTCGGTGCTTCTACTTTTTCCCCTCGTTGAGGTCTCGAGTCCTTTCTTCGTTTCCCTGTTCGGCATCAGTTTGGGTTGATTCTAGTCCTTCTAATCCCGAGTCTTCTTGTCCTTCCTCAATCTGATGAAAATCTCCTTTGTCGTCGATTCCCATGCACAACAGGATCTACCCACTACCGTGTGTTGATGTGTTTTACACTGTTTTCCGAAGTGTCCCTTCTCCCTGCACCTTATACACAACCCTTTGTTCATTCTTCAATCCCTTTCTTCCCAGGATATTCTAAATGTCTGAATATGTGGGTGTGAATCAGCTTGTGCCGACTTCGCAACCATATCATCTGATGAAGGTTTTGCGGTCTTGAATCAAGGATTTGAAAATTGTTAAGAAAGATCTGGTCCAGTCAGTTCGTTCATGGTTGTAGCTGTTCCGTTACTTGGCCTTCGTGTTTGGTAAGATGGAGTGCTCAAACCAGTCTCCTGAAGAGCTTCTCTTGCTCCATCGATATCCAAGAGTTGTTGGACTACTTGATCAAAGCTTTCGGGGATCCTTCCCACCAAAGTCAATTGGTCTCGTAGGTCTTTCCTAATTTGCCAGAGTAACCTCCATCGTTTAGCAGCATTATTATATTGAGTCTTTAACGCTGTGTCCTCAAATTGCACAAGGTAATCCACAAAGGATTCACCGTACTTCTGAATGACTTTGTCTAGCGAAGCTTGGGCATGCAGAATTTCATCATGTAGTCCAAAAAGTCGACCAAACTCCTGGACAAAAATGAACCATTCGTGGAGTGATGATATCCAAAGGTGGTTTTCCATTTCTTGCTCTCCCTGGTTTTGGTAGTATCTAGCCGCAGTGCCTGTGAACCATGAGGAAGCGTAGGTAACTCTTGACTGTTCAGTGGAGTAAATAGTGGGTTTGGCAGAAAACATCTGGTAACAGTCACTCAAAAATGGTCTCCAGAGTTCTCTATTCGACCCATCGAATGCCGTGGGTTTACGTATTTCTAATTTGGATTCACAAGTGATCGCATCACGGATTGTTTTATTGTCTCCCTGAACTTTGATATTCATCTTTATAAAATCATCTGTATTCCTTACGCCCTTGGAATATAATTGATTACTATTTCCATTGTTAGCAGGAGGTGAAGGAGGTGGAGGCAGGGGTGATGGAGGTGGTGGTGGAGGGCAGAGTTCCGCACGAGTTAACTCGCAGGTGACCCGGATCCGTGACCTGCGGGTATACAGATCATAAAACTAATACCCAGATCCGTGGCTTATCCGTGGGAAACCTGACCCGGACTTGCCGGATCCAGATCGCAGGTACCTGCAGGTACCCGTTACTTGGCAAGTACTCGGCAAGTACTCGCAGGTACCTGTGAAGCAATCACAGGGTTTGGTAAGATTTCTTCATATCTTGGGCAATAGACTATCAATTAATATCTGTTATGTATCATTCTAAAGATAATTCAAAGCCACACATTTTTCATTTCTAGAAGTAGTCACAGAGGTGGCTCCCTGGTTACTTATTTGATCACTCAAGAATTGTGGCACCAAGTTTTTACACAGAAAGAATATACTTCTAAAAATGCGGGACATAGGCCATTGTGTAGAGGTTAATAATTACATCAAATTGCATATATGAACAGTGTTATATTGACTTACAACTCAATATATAGAGCTCAGGAAAAGAAAAAGTGAATAAAAATAGTGAACAATAAATAAGTATACATTCTTTACATATTCAATTTGATATTTTGCATTGCAAGAAGTGACCCCATGGTCATTGAATGAATAAATGTGCTAGGTAGTGTCTCAAATATTTTGGTGATTTTTAGATAGGAATTGAGAAAGTTTATCTCATATTAATGCTCAAACCTGACAATTTAGAGCATCTACAAGGTATAACTCTTCTCTAAAATTCATAAAATTCACCAAAATATTTGAAGCACTGCTAGACACATTTATCCATCTAATGACCATGGGGATGTGTTCTGAGCTCAGTAGTTGTGCCAAAAAACCTCAGAAGTGCTGTCAGGAGGAATAATTTTCATATGAGGCTCATTTGGCACAACTACTGACCTTAGGCTTAATCCCCATGGTCAATAAATGAATGAATGTGTCCAAAAGTACCTCAAATATTTTGGTGATTTTTAGATAAGAATTGGGAGAGTTTATCTCAGTTTACAGCTCAAACTTGTCAATTCAGAGTATCTACAAAGTATAACTTTCTCAAATTTTATCTAGAAACCACCAAATTATTTGAGACACTACTAGAAACAGTAATCCATCAAGTGACTACAGGGATTTGACTTGAGCTCATTAGTTGTGCCAAACAAGCCTCAGAAGTCCTGAAGAATTTCCATATTAAGAGCTACAAATAAATTGAAATAATGCCATGTGGGTTTTTTTTTCATTTGTCTGTTGTAACAGAAGTGATCAAATTTAAATATATGTACTTAATAGAAGTACTCCCAGACTCAGATATTAATTTATGTAAGTTGTACAGTGGCTGAAAATCTTATATGTTGTACCCGTGGGTACCTGCGGGTCAAGGTCATAAAAAATTTCTGCGACCCGGACTCGCAACTGACCTGGACCTACGGGTACCTGGATCCACAGATCCTCAATACCTGCAGGTCAGATCACGGCTCATCCGCGAGTACTTGCGCTGACCTGCAACTTGTGAGGAACTCTGGTGGAGGGGGGGGTGGAAGTGGAGGGGACGGGGAGAGGTTGGGGGATTTGGTGGAGGTCTGTCGTTAGGCCCACTCAATTCTTGATGAGATTGACCTCCAAGTTCCCAATTCTGAATCCTTTTCTCATCTTCCGTCAGTTCTTTGTTACTTCCGATCTTATCAGTTTTATTTGATATGGGTGTCAAGAACAGCTTAGCTGAGGTCAAGGGAGCCTCCCAGGCCACCACACAGGGTCAAAAGGCGAAGCAAAGATAATAGAATAGATAGTGAGAGAGCCAACAATGGACCTACATCAACATAGTACTGAGACAGGCTGAGTGGCAGTATGGACTGGAGGGACAAAGTGGACAGACTAGGGAACTATCTACGAAGCTATGAAGTATATATCTAAAGGAAGGACAAAGGTAGATCAGGAAGCAATGATGGAACAGCCATAGAGTGATAATCATGTAACTAAGAAATGTCAAGATGCACGACAACAGTGATCAATCAGAAAATATACATCAGTAGTATGGAAGCTAATGATCTGGAACCAAGGTAATGGAAATGATGGTAAATAGAAGAAGGTACAGAGGCAGTTCGTGACAATGGGAATACGTGAAGTTTGCTGAGTGGGAGATTGCCGGATGGACTCATTATTCAATGGGCGATCTCCGATTATCGAAGGCGGAGCTTGTGTTCCCACGTTGCTTTCGCTTCTCTCACCCTCGACATCTTCCAATATCTCCTGCAGTCTTCTCCTGGACTGCTTTAAACCTGTATCGGGTTGGGGCACTCGGGGAAAAGGTGTATACTTGTAACCTTCTGGACGCATATTCCCAGGTTTTAAAAAGGTATGAGCAGGAGTCTGGTGTGGAGGTAAGTCTCATTGATTACTTCTTTGCTCTCCCTTGTTCCATGGATTCTCTCTGGTGGTTTCCTGGTATTGGGTTGACTCCTTTTTATCAACATTGGAATCCTCTACAGAGGGCTCTACGATTCTTACTGTTGGTCGCAACCAGTTTGAGCTGGTCAAGGAGGAAGAAGGGTAAATTGTGGCAGAAGGGTACAGCTGGAATGATTGGCTCATAAGCTGGGTCTCATATTACGTGAGCCCTTCTCTCTTGATCATCATGTCCATGGTTTACTACAGATTCAGCTCTTCTTCTTACTTCATCAGCCATATTTGCTCTCCAACGCTCTCTTTCCCTTTCAAATCTGTGTTGTTGTTCGAGCTGTTGCCAGCTCCAATGTGATGGGACTGGACTCGGGGACATTTGTCTTTGAGTTAGGTTCCATGGGTCAGGTAGCAAGGGGTCTTCCGGCACTATTAGGGCGATGTCCGGCTGTCTAACGACAGCATATAACCAATTCATTTCTCAATTAAGCTCTGGTTCTCGAAGTTGGGAAGCAGCCCAATTAGGTAGGTCTATCTCTCTTGCTTCTGCCAAAGCACGAACCGCTTGTATATGGTCACTTAATTGCATTTGATTTACCCCCCTGATTCCTAAGATTTCTCCGACTCTCCTACACTGTTGGCCTACGTCTTCAAGGGTATCATGTGTGATAGGATAACGTTTAGGCTGGGACGAGTTGGTATTTGGTTGATTGTGATCCAATGCACTTCCCATAACAGATTCATACTGGGATTGATAAGTCCTGGTATCGACAGGAGGTGGGCGGGATTCCCTAATGCCTGGTGGATCAGGTGGGAAAGTTATCGTTACTTGGTCTCTAGATTCCAATGGTTGAGTTATTCGGATGGAAGATCTATTGGAAGGAACTGGAGAGTTACGGGGTGCAGGCGTTCCGAGTTCATGATAGGATGGACTCATCGATTCTGAGTGTACTGGTCTTAATTCGGGTCGGGATGGATAGGGGATGGGAGTTCAACGTTCTTTTGGGGACCTTGGATCGAGTGCCATTCCTGTGGGCATTTCCTGTACCCTTGCTTATTCTACAATTGATTTGGGCACCCGAGAATGTCCAACAAAGCTATAACCTGGTTCTACAGATTGAATTTCGTCATGTAGATTATCGTAGTCCCTATGCTCGTAAGCGTCTTGTTCTGGATTGACTCGTGGTCTCCTTGGACCTGTAGGACCTGGTGTAGGTAATTGGAGGCTGGTTATATGAGGTGTGTTTGGCATTCCTCTCCCATCCTTTTGTTCAGGATCAGAAGGTTGTGGCAGGGCTGAAGATGGTAACGCGCCGCGAATGCGTCTAGACATGTATTTTTGCATTTTGACATGTTTAGTGGAGTTCTAGAAGTATAAGATATGTCTAGAAATAGATATGGAATATGCGAGGGCTATAGTGAGTTCCGAACTGATAGCCAAAGAATGTTGACAATGGCTTTCATGTTTAGAAGTATGGTCAGTTACTTCTAGAAGTCTACAATTGAGATTAGACCTCTACTCAAAATCCTAGAACGTTGAAATCAAGTGAAATGACTACGGTACTGGTTCTAGAACCAAGTCATTATGGCTTGTAGGACAATTGCGATGGGTAAACCTTGAATCTCAATACTAGTACCATAATAGAGGTATTAGGAAGTGGATTAAGCTATCGTACATTCAATCCGAGGATATAATAGTAGTCTCTACATAACAGGAGTCAGTTCTAGACTCGATGTATCAAGCATGAGGTTCTAGAACCTAACTGGGACATTTGTGGCTAACCCGATGCCTTCGGAGATGGCGCATGATGACACAAGTGATCACTAGAAGTGATCGAGAGAGTCAAAAGCCTATCAATCCATCTGGAGACGATATCTAGAGGAAGCCAGATATTTTACCGAGATAACCGAGCTCTAGAACCCCAGGAATTTTATCAGAGTATTACAAACTCGAATGGGAAGTGATTTCAATCACATCCGCACTTACGGACCGGTCAGTGCTGCGGACTAATGCATGCACCTGATAGGGAGAGTCGAGTCATATTCCAGTTAACCAATAAGGGCTCTAGACGAAGGTTTAGTAATGGACTTCAAGGCCGCCACTAATCTAGAGTCGAAATGAAGGGGTGATGCAACTCACCACCTGACAGCAGATATGGAGAAACTTCGCTGTTTCTAGAACAAATATACCCAAGCAAGTAGTATAAATTAGGTTTTTACAGACTAGAACAATGCACGACTTACCTAGAATATCCTGTTACTACCCGAGTATGGTAAATGTGACCAGATATCACGCAGATTTACGTTTTTATAGTTTTTCTATTTCTTTTATGTTTCTAGAAGTATAAATACCTGTACCAGTAGCTCTAGAAGGACAATAGACGGGGAAGGGAATTGGCAGACAGCACGCAGGAACTTCTCGTACTCTTACAGAAGCACCTGACTGCATCCTCTGTCACCAATTCTTGACCTTTTCGAGAGTCCGAGATAACTCTATAAAGATCGTCTTTTGTGGCTTATTTTGAGCGTTTTATCGAGTGATTTAAGTCATTATACTTTGCTGGCCTTTTCTAGAAGCCTATTGTTGGTTCTAGAACTGTTTTGTTGGCTTGAGAGTTTGTTTGAACTGTCTAGTCACAACGTCTTGAGTGCCCAAGTGTGTACTTTAGGACGTAAAACTCTGGAAGTGACCCAGTTTGCTCTTAGCCCAGGTGTGTTAGGTACAGAGCTGTAATCCTTCCAACCCTCTGAGAAGTATCTTGGTAGAATCTTGGCCCAAGTGTGTTAAAGACGAAGCCATTAGCCTTACAGAGTCTCCTGATTGTGAGAGGCCTTGCTCTTAACCCAAGTGTGTTAGGTACAGAGGAATAGCTTTCAGGTTTTCTTCTAGAAACCCCAATCTTTTGTTTTCAATTACATTTTTCGATTCTCAAAGTAATTGCATACCCAAACAAAGTGATAAGTCACTTGAGATACTTGAGACTACTCGTAGTTTGACTTCTAGAAAGTGTGTAACTTGCTCTAGTGTGTTTATAAACGGTTCCTACACCTAAGCACCACTCGCACTACTAGCCTGAACTAGGTTTGGACACGCACACACTTGTACCTTTGATCGTGGTTTTTGTTGGTTTGGTTCTAGAACCGACAGGACTTCGTTTTTGGTGTCTTGCTGCATACCAAAGTTTAAGCATTTTAATGGCCTCAGCACTCGTCCTTCGCCTTGGAAGGGGTTACGAGTTGGAAATTCGGAGTTCTGGCGGTTTTGAGGTTGGTTGCGCCAATATCCTTCTGGAGTGTAAGTACTAAAGCCGGAGTTGTGTGGTTCTTGCGATCAATGGGAAGAGTTTGGATCTTGTGTACTAGTTTCCGTAGTAACTTTCGTTCGAGTAGCCATTCTGCTTGTCAGAATTAGCGTTAATATTATGTTAGGATTCGTACTTCCTATGATAAGACAAAGTTAGATTAGTGTGGCCAATTTACCAAATTGATTGTCAAGTAAGTAATTGTTGAGATTTAGCTAGCTGATTAGGGAATAGTATTGATCCCTGTTGAATTCAAGGTACAATCCTCCAGAGGGGAACCGACGGAGCAGATTAGCTACCTGGTTTAGAGGAATATTTGATATTCCGATTGATGAGGGTTGTGGCATTAAGTTGCCGGCTTGACGTGTCTTGAAAACTGAATACTTGAATTGACTACAAATCAATTAGAGTTGGAGTTGTAATAAGTCGGAAGCAGTTACCGGCATTGGCCAATAACTACTTTATTGGGTTGATTCAGACTGTTGAGTACGAGGGTTGCAAAATATTAACACTGGCTTTACCTATAGTACATGATTGTCTTATATACTAGTACCCTAAGTCATTGAGAGTCATGTATCTAGTCAGTAAGTCATGAAATAGTTCAAGTCATCGAGAGTCAGAGAAAATAAATAGATGGCTATGATTTATGAGTCGTATTAATTAAATTGGGATGCTATGCCTCCAATGTTGGAATTGTAGGTAATCTGCAGTGCCGTCGTGATTCGTAATGAGCGGGTTGCAGTGTTGACCAGGTTATGGTTCGTAACAGTGTGTTGGTTTTGTTGTTTTAGCAGAGCCCTCATCTAGTTAGCCAGCTTATTATCGTCAAGGCCAACAGTCTCGCAAAAAGCACCAGCACTGTGTCACACAGTGTTTCATTGATTCTGGTCATTGCCAAGATGAACAGCTCCTGATTCAAAACTATACTTTGGATCTTCTTGCTGAGATCATTTGAAATTGGCAGGACTAGATAAATCATTTTCTCCTGTTTGATTCTTTGCTTTTTTACTGATTTGCACTCACACTTGCACTTGATTTGCTATGATTTACAACCTTCTGTTTGATTCTTTGCTGTTACTGACTCGCACTCACACTCGCACTAGATTTGCTATGATTTACAACCTTCTGATGACTTTTACGATTAATGACCTTTATGACTTATGACTTTTCTGTTGAACTGTTTATACTTTACAAGGGTCTTGGCTTACTTATTCTTGAGCATATACTCTATTTTTGTAACAACTGTATAATTCTTTATTCATATTTGTTTATGATACATGCAATGTAGTTGTACCAAAGTCAGTGTTTCAATTAAGGCTTAACCCTTAATTAATGTTAAGCTTTAATATGGCTTTTAACTTAAGTCTTAGCAATCTTAATATGACATGTGATGCTATATTACTAATCAAAGAAATTTTTTTGTCGCTACACACACTTTGCAGAGGTCAAATTTTGCGACAATAAAAATGTGAATAGAAAAGCATTAGGAAAAATGGAGTTTACCACTCAGAAAACAATGTATTTCTTGTCCAGGAAACACATCTTCCCAAGAAACAATGTATTTCCTGTCTGAGAAACAAATTACCCAATGTTATTCTTTGCTTACCTCACAGGAAATACATTATTTCCTGAGTGGCATAAAGGATATTTCTTCACACTTTTCTTATCACATTTTTTGTGCACAAAATTTTGGGCTATGCAAAGTGACAAGGAGATTGCAGTTCTAACCTTCTACACCTCTTGACTACACCAGCAGCTCTATGCCACCAAAGTGCAGGCCCCTTTGAGACTTCTTCTATCAGGGGGAGAAGTCAAACTCTTCACATTACCATGCCATATAAGAACTGTCCAGAAGGAACACCAATACAGTTAGACAAAAGTGGAAAGGAGGTGCTCAATCTAGATGCAGCATGGTTCTGAGAAGGTCTGTTGTGCTCTAAATAGGCCTTTTGATGTGTACCAATTCATTTTCATTTATGTTACACCATAAGCTTGCCAAAATACACTCAGTGTTAATGAAACAAAAGACACAATGATTGCTCACTTGATTGGCACAAAAAAAAATGTCCAAATGCACCAAAAGAAGCACGGAAGGTTGCTTGGCAGAAGAAGGGTGTGGGATCTGAACAGAAAAGCAGCAATGATGGAACAGATGGGGATGATGAATCTTCTCATGCCAAGAGAGTATCTACACGAAAATGAAAATGAAAAAAGCTCACCAAAGTGAAGGCTTATACTCAGAAAACTTTTCAACTTCCTAAGGGAATTGACATACTCTTCTCAGAAGAACAAGAAGTGGCCATCAAGATTCAATTTGAGTGTGCGACAGCTTCTGCAAACCTTCCATTTCTCTGAGTTGAGAATGCTGAAGTTATGAAGCTTTTCCTTATGTTATGCTGATGAAGTAATACCCAGTCATCAACATCAGGAAAATGTCTTTTAGACCAGGGACCATCACAAGATTCACCTGGGCCTACCCTGGCACCCTTGTGGTACCATGGCTGTCAGGGGTGCCATGGCACACTCTCCATTTGATCAAAAATCCCTGGCTCCCTTTAATGATCTTTTGGTAGCCTCAGGATAGTCCTGGGGTAGTCCGAGGGTAGTCCTGAGACAGTCCTGGGACAGTCCTGGGGTGGTCCTGGGATAGTCCTGAGACAGTCTTGGAACAACCTCAGGAGTGCTTTGGTTTATGCTATTAGATGGTCAATTGTCCATTTCTGGTCACTGCTTTCATATTGAAAAGTGAATCAATTCAAGATATATTATGACAAGCTAGTATGGTGTACAGAAGGTATCTAACCAGAAACAGTATAAATACAGGCATCAACAATGAGGATAAGAGAAAGAGAAGAGGAAGACATGAGAATGATGAGAAGAAAAAAAGACAACCAATAAAGCTGAGCTAATACAAGGAAATGAGCATAAGGTCAGCATGAGCTAGACAAGAAGGGAAGAACACACACCCAGTGACCCAGAACCAGTAATCATGATGACTCAACAGTGAAGAAGAACCAGGATACTCAACAGAGGATGAAGTCAGTAGGAGAAAGACAGCAGAAGAAAAGAACACACCCTAAAACACACCCCAACCTGAGCGACAGCAACCATGATGACTGAACAATGAAAGAATGACAGAGGTGACATGTAGAGACTATAAAAGACTCAATGAAGCTTCCCAAAAGACATATAGGCACTTAGAAGATGAAAGGTGAGAGAGAACTTAGAAGGGATGATGAGTGTTAAGAAGAAGAAGTGGGGAATTGTGACAAAGTTTTGAACATCATGTGACTTTTGAACATCACATGACTTATGGCTGAAAGAAAATCACATGACTTATCACTGAAAAAGGAAATGGAGACGTCGTCTGCGTCCTAGTTTCCTTTTTGGGCTGTCTGGACGTCCTTCATAATTTATTGGTGGAGGTTTCTTGTGCTCAGTTAGAACAATATCAGTATAAAATGTTTCCTTAGAAAAACCTCAAGGGTTGACAGACAGTCCTGGGGCAGTCCTGGGACAGTCTTGGGGGAGTCCTGGGGGAGTCCTGGGGCAGTCCTGGGACATTCCCAGGACAGTGATGTTTCTGGGACAGTCTTGGGACAGTCCTGAGACAGTCCTGGGAGTGTCCTAGGGCAGTCCTGGGGGTGATTATGAAACAGCCCTAAGGCCATCATGTAACAGCCAGAGCTGTTGTTGTTGACCTGGGCTACCAGGGCCTTTAAGAATAACCAGGGATACATCCTGGCTATCACTGGTGCAACCATGGTCTAGAGGCTTTTTCCTGATGAAGAGCTTTCTGGTAGAATCTTGAATGAGCAACATGCTATGTAGTATTGGCCAGACACACACAGATGAATTTTGAACAACACGTGACAACAATTTGTCATGTGATGATCATTTGTTATGTCATTGTTCAAGCGAAGTCCTTTGTAACATGACACATCTCTCTGAGTCCTTGGTCTTGACTTCGTGCTGGCCTACTGATTTATTTTGCCAATATGCTCATTTGGGCATACTCAGTATTTGTCTCATTCTGGCGTTCTCAGAATCCTTTGTTAGAATTTGCTGCCAGGTGAGAGCCCAGCGCCAACTCTAAATGGGATTCACACATACGTCTTGACCAAACATTCTGCTTGATTTTGCTGATTCTTTATTGAGCTCTTCACAGAGGTGCGAAGTGGTATTGTGGTCACTGGGCTGGGAAAGCTAGAGTTGGGAGCAACGAGGAAGTTTTGTACACTAGTAGCAGAACTTTGAGAGAGGTGTAATCATTTTTGTGAAACACTCAGTAATTGGAATGAGGTGAACTGTCACGACCTGACCTAAAAGCAATACACCCCTGCCTATCCTAGGCAACCTGTTGGGGAGTTGTAAGGGAACAGTCTCCTTGTGACAGTCTCTTTGTTCCTTGTTTACATCTTTCTCATCTTTCTTCATTCTTTATTTATGTTTACCACCCTTTTTCAGAGTACTTCATGTCCCCAGACTATCAGTTTGGTGGCAGACCTCTCTCTTTCTTTACTTTCCTTATTGCTTTCTCACTGGTCATCACTTGTGTCACACTAGTCATGTGAGACTTAGTGTGATGTGACACTGAGACTCAGTGTCACGTCACTCCTGACATCACATGACTTGTGACACTGAGTCTCAGTGTGACTTTACCTTCAGCTGTATAGTATTAGTCATTGATTCTCACAGCCTTGTATATATATGTCACATTCTGCAGGAGAGTCCCTTGAGTCTTTTCTCTTTGGATCCCCTCCTGCAGGTGAGTACCTACTTGTTTGTTCTGTATTTAGCTCATTATATATTCCCTTTGGATCCCCTCCTGCAGTTGTTGAGTGTATTCCTCACTTGTCAGGAGTTGCCCTTACAGCAGAAAAGACTCCCTCTCAAGCCTGGCATCCTTCTAGCCCTGCTCTGACCCTCTATCACCTACTCTTCTCTTGATCCAACTCTATATCCAGGAAAACTCGTATTACCTATGGCTACCCCTGCTGTTCCTCCTAATCTGCTTGCCTACTGTCAGCTTCTTCACTCAGAGCTACGACGTCTTCATGACCGTCTGGATCTGCTGCAGTTTGGTAAAGATGCAAGCTCTACCCCCACTGGCCACTCCTGGCGCCTTGGTGCCCAACCTCCTCTAGACTTCTCTACCCCTGGACCTTCATACTCTGCAGACACACCTGCCCCTACCCCTACCACCCATACCATTGGCCACATCTCTGTTCCACTTGCTCAAACTCATCCTACTGCGGAAGGGAAACCTGACCGCTACTCCTGCACGCTTGTGGTGCCTGACTCTGTTGTTGGGCATCTCGTTGGCCGAGGTGGAAAGGGTCTACACCAGGTACATGACATTTCTGGTGCTCGTGTTCAGGCTTTCACTTTGAAGTCTGGGCAATCTGGTGAACGCCACGTCACTATCCGAGGAACTGATACACAGATTGGTGAAGCACTTGTTGCTTTTGGCAGGCGTATCATGCGCAAGCGTGTGCGCTCTAAGAAGAAGGGTTCATCACACTCTTCTGAAGGAACCACTGCCCCTCCTCTGGCAAACCCCCCAGTGGGAGTACAATCAAGGGAAGGCCCTACAGTAGTTGATGTTTCAAATACTGCTGCCTCCAGATATGTACCACCACACAATCGATCAAAGCATGCTGATGGTGCTGCTCATAAATCTGAGTTGATTGTTCCTCAGGTCAAGCAGCCAAAGCAGAGCCAGGTCCACTTGCCATCTTCCAATGCCACCTCGTTGTCTCTACAGTCTCAGCCTCGTACTCACACTACTTCTACACAGGCTATGGCTTCTCCCTCTCCACCTATATCTCACTCCCACACTACCCCAACTGCACCATCTGTTGCTATGGGTTCTTTGACACCTTCTGTGATGATGGCTTCTGCCTCTTCTTCTGCTACCCCAGTCACTTGGTCCGGCAGTCCCATGCAAATTGACGTCTTATCCTTGTTAGGAGGTAGTCGTAGAGGAAAGCAGACTGCCCGAAGGTCTCGTCCCTTTATCCCTCGTCATTAATGGAGGAGCCCCTATGACGAATGCCATCACTACTTTGGCATCTACATCCTATTGTTTCTATTGTTTCCATCAGTGCTGCATTGACATTCTCTATTGATTTAACCCTAGTCCACCAGCATGATTCCTCCTACTGCTTCATATACCAGTCCCTTCACACATGTGGAGCAGCTTTTCTACCTTTTTATCACTTGCTTTTTGTATTGCTTTGTCGGGTCGACAAAGGCCTAGAGAGGGGGTAATGTAAGGGGACAGTCTCCTTGTGACAGTCTCTTTGTTCCTTGTTTACATCTTTCTCATCTTTCTTCATTCTTTATTTATGTTTACCACCCTTTTTCAGAGTACTTCATGTCCCCAGACTATCAGTTTGGTGGCAGACCTCTCTCTTTCTTTACTTTCCTTATTGCTTTCTCACTGGTCATCACTTGTGTCACACTAGTCATGTGAGACTTAGTGTGATGTGACACTGAGACTCAGTGTCACGTCACTCCTGACATCACATGACTTGTGACACTGAGTCTCAGTGTGACTTTACCTTCAGCTGTATAGTATTAGTCATTGATTCTCACAGCCTTGTATATATATGTCACATTCTGCAGGAGAGTCCCTTGAGTCTTTTCTCTTTGGATCCCCTCCTGCAGGTGAGTACCTACTTACTCATTCTGTATTTAGCTCATTATATATTCCCTTTGGATCCCCTCCTGCAGTTGTTGAGTGTATTCCTCACTTGTCAGGAGTTGCCCTTACAGGAGTGACAGTGATCGTGTGATGGGACCTGACCCTCTAAGCCTCTAGAATGCTGCGACTAGTTGATATACACCTATATCCAACTGTGATTCATGCGAATAGCGACAGTCACAACTACGAAGAACCAGGAACCTAGTGTTGGCAACTTAGACCACAAGCCTAGAAAGTTAGAAGAATGACACTAGTATGGAAACCAAGGAGAATTGCAAGATAGACAGCCTTTAAAGCTGAGTCGACAACTAGAGTGATGCGAATAAGCAAGTCGTTGCCTACCAGGAAAGTAGGATTAATAGAACAATGTGTCCTATGACAACTAAGATTGGATTCTGACTAGTACTGATACTTGTACAAGGTATATATACTGTAAAGTAAAGGAGTATACTCCTAGCAGCAGTAATGCCTCCTCCTCTCCGCTATCTATAATGTCTGATCATCCCCATGTCACCCGTCAACCCCTGCAATCAGCCAAGTCTCAGTGCCACACAAGGGAATGGCCCCTAACGTGTTGTATGCCATGTTTGGAAGTGCGATTACTAGTAATGTTCCCGTGCCTAATCGCACTTCGGAATAGGAAATAAGTTGTCCCGGTTAGGCGATGTGGCTTCTAGTATGGTGGCAGGGTGGTGGACCAGTGAGTTCATGACATGAACCTTGTGCCCTTCAAGAGCGTACAACTCACCTTGAAACCCTCCTCTTCACATTTCCTCAAGTGTGTATGGCAGTAGTAGATTTACAGCGTGTGTTTTTGGAGTTGCACACACTGCTTGAACATTGTGAAGTCTTTAAACCACAGATGAACAGTCAGAGTCCCCCACAACTATCTTCTTTACCAGCACTGGTACTTGGTGCTTTCACTTGAAGCGTTGATGAAGCCAAAATGCTTTTTGCTGCTGGTATATCTTTTTGGTTTGTGCACCCAGTCAGCACAGTACAAAATGTATCTGTTGGCAGACTAAAGCCTCTCGTTCCTCTATCTTCCATTTGCTGTGAAGAGTCCTCTTTTGCAGCTCCCATTATTTACAAAGGTGTACCCAATGTCAAAACTCAGTATAGTGTCCTCACTAAATATATGACCAATGTAGTTCAAATTTCATCACCCTTCAAATCTGTTCAATGATCTCAGCTCAATATAGTATCATCAACAGCTCTGGTGAGCTGTAATGAGCAACATGGCCATTGAGGATCGTGACCTTGTAAGTATACATCTATTTCTTCTTTATAATGTCAATTAATCATATATTACAGATGATATACTACCACAAAAACTTGGCCAAAGCTCTCGTGGAAGATGGACACTTTCTGACAGTCCTCTGTATCCCTCTTTCTCCCTTGCCTGGTCATAGGCCTTGGGCAAATTTGATCATAGTCTGACTCTGTTCTATACTCATGAGGGTGCAGGATATGCTTTCCCTGACCCCCAGCTCTTTGTCATGTGAAAGAGAGAGAAGATCTCCATTTACTGTGAAAATTACCTATGCTTCTAATTTCTCCTGAGGTTTCAATTATGTCATAGTACTCCCAGTCTTGTCAGCAACCAAACATAGAGACAACTTCTCATTGGAGACTTTCTGGAGAAAAACAACTCTACCTTGAGCAATGCAAGGAGGGGGCAAGTCCAAGATTTTATTGGGAATTGTTTATTGGGTACTGGGGTTCAGTTGGACTTTGCAAATATTGGGGCAGTTACATGGGAGATGACTTTGTTTGCTCCTGGTTCATCATTGCCTGATTGTGTTGTGCAAGAGATAGCATTCGAATTATCACACCTCAACTTTCAGTGTGAGCTTATGGCAATCAATACACTTTACATACTACCACAGCAGAAAAGCGAGCAACATCAAACCCTTTTTGAACATTATTTTTTGGGACTGCAAGCGGGTATCCTCTCATGGCAGATTTCAATTGAGCCCATGAAGGTCTTTCTGCCATCTAACCTCTTGAGAGGAAAGATTACATCTTTGCCCTTTGGGATGTCATGATGGACTGGAAAGATTTGACTCAACAGTGCAAGGATATCAAAGACTACTCGCAAACTTGTATTTATATTGATTTAACTTTTGAGACACTGGAATGCTGTGTTGTTCTAAGATACTTACAATATTTCCATGATGCTATTGGGCATGTTGCAGTTATTTCATTACGACTTGATCCTCCTTCATAATTAATTTGTTTGACTCTTTTTGGAATGTTTGTCTTTCTGTCTTTCTGAGTCAAGATACAGTACTTTTTGATATGTTGATACATTTGATCTTGATCATTCTTACAGACTGAGACTGTCAATATATGTACACAATTTGCTTGTTTGCACTTGGACTTGTAAGGATGACCCCTATTCACATTTCTTGAACTTATCAAATTAATATGTGACCCTCAATTGTTCTATGTTCATGGCATTTGTTTGCTCACTATTTGTATTTCACAGGTAGCTTTTGTGCCACCACTGTTGATCTTCCCCAACATCTGACACTCACTATGCCTGAGCCAGTTTTCAACAAAACACAACTGAAGAGCCTCAAGAAAGACTTTCTCCTTTCTTACCTTGGATGTTCCACTAATACCTCAAAAAATGTGCATCTCAAGACCATTGTTGAAACAATTTTGAGCCATGCAGAGTTCAAAGACAAGCTCAACTTAGAGGAGAAGAGTGAAGGGGAATGGAGGAGCATACATGTTCTTGACTCTCTCTTCAGGTGATTGACCCTAGTAATATCTCTTTCTGCTCCTATAGAGCTTTGGACAAGTTGACTTGCAAGTTACTCACACTTGAAACTTGCGAGTATTAAAACTTAAAAGGTTATATTCACACTCCCACACTACCTGTGAGAATCTATACTTGCATGGTTACAAGTACTTGCAAAAATACTTGTAATTTAAACTACAAAAAACATGGAACATAAAAAAGCTACAAAGTTTCAGATGGTACTATTAATCACTATCACTATCACTTTTGGTGTCCTCTTTTTCTGATCCTCCTAACTGTAAATCAGACTCATCATCATCAGAGATCATAACTATCTCTTTCCCCTTCCCCTTATCTACAGGCTGGGACTTTGCCTTTCCAGTGTGCTTATGCTTGTTGTTGAAATGACTGGTCAATTCTTCCATGGGAACAAGTTCATTCTCTGTCCAGGAACAAACTGTCATAGCAGCAGGAACACTTTGATCCTTAGGAGCATGGTGATGTTTGCTCACCATAAGACCCCCTCAAAAAAAGTCACATTCAATGTTGGTTGATGAAGCTATACAAAAAGTACATGTCATCTAAGCAGAGGTATAATAATCTTGAAGAAACACTTACCAGAAATGGAGAGAAGATTGATGGCCATACAAGTGAGAGAAGGGTCCACCGAGTCAATGTTGTTTTTCAATTTGAGGCACCACCACTTTAGTGCATTCCCCTTGATGTTGACTGAGGGAGCTGTCAAGTAGTCGTCAAGAGCATTGGTCACCAGAGGGGTTGTTTAAGTATCATAGAGATCAGTGAAGGGGTCCTATTCATCAACTTCCTTTGGTTCTTCTGAGTCAGCTGTGGTGGCAGTGGATTCCTGAGCAAGTGTTGGTTTGTACCACTTCTCCCAATGGTTGCGGAGGGCTTTCTTGACACTTACAGTATCCCGATGCAGGAGAGTATTGCCTTTGATGAAGCAGATAAAAGCTGTGAAGTACCTGGTGCACTTACCAAGATATTCCAATGCAAGGAAAGAGAGAATGGCATTGTCAAGGACGACATCAGGAAAAAGCCTCTAGACCATGGTTGCACCAGTGATAGCCAGGATGTATCCCTGGTTATTCTTAAAGGCCCTGGTAGCCCAGGTCAACAACAACAGCCCTGGCTGTTACATGATGGCCTTAGGGCTGTTTCATAATCACCCCCAGGACTGCCCTAGGACACTCCCAGGACTGTCTCAGGACTGTCCCAAGACTGTCCCAGAAACATCACTGTCCTGGGAATGTCCCAGGACTGCCCCAGGACTCCCCCAGGACTCCCCCAAGACTGTCCCAGGACTGCCCCAGGACTGTCTGTCAACCCTTGAGGTTTTTCTAAGGAAACATTTTATACTGATATTGTTCTAACTGAGCACAAGAAACCTCCACCAATAAATTATGAAGGACGTCCAGACAGCCCAAAAAGGAAACTAGGACGCAGACGACGTCTCCATTTCCTTTTTCAGTGATAAGTCATGTGATGTTCTTTCAGCCATAAGTCATGTGATGTTCAAAAGTCACATGATGTTCAAAACTTTGTCACAATTCCCCACTTCTTCTTCTTAACACTCATCATCCCTTCTAAGTTCTCTCTCACCTTTCATCTTCTAAGTGCCTATATGTCTTTTGGGAAGCTTCATTGAGTCTTTTATAGTCTCTACATGTCACCTCTGTCATTCTTTCATTGTTCAGTCATCATGGTTGCTGTCGCTCAGGTTGGGGTGTGTTTTAGGGTGTGTTCTTTTCTTCTGCTGTCTTTCTCCTACTGACTTCATCCTCTGTTGAGTATCCTGGTTCTTCTTCACTGTTGAGTCATCATGATTACTGGTTCTGGGTCACTGGGTGTGTGTTCTTCCCTTCTTGTCTAGCTCATGCTGACCTTATGCTCATTTCCTTGTATTAGCTCAGCTTTATTGGTTGTCTTTTTTTCTTCTCATCATTCTCATGTCTTCCTCTTCTCTTTCTCTTATCCTCATTGTTGATGCCTGTATTTATACTGTTTCTGGTTAGATACCTTCTGTACACCATACTAGCTTGTCATAATATATCTTGAATTGATTCACTTTTCAATATGAAAGCAGTGACCAGAAATGGACAATTGACCATCTAATAGCATAAACCAAAGCACTCCTGAGGTTGTTCCAAGACTGTCTCAGGACTATCCCAGGACCACCCCAGGACTGTCCCAGGACTGTCTCAGGACTACCCTCGGACTACCCCAGGACTATCCTGAGGCTACCAAAAGATCATTAAAGGGAGCCAGGGATTTTTGATCAAATGGAGAGTGTGCCATGGCACCCCTGACAGCCATGGTACCACAAGGGTGCCAGGGTAGGCCCAGGTGAATCTTGTGATGGTCCCTGGTCTAAAAGACATTTTCCTGATGGACTTGGAGAAGAAATATCCAGCACACTCGCTAAGGCATTCTGAGGACAAGAGACAATATTACCCTCAATGGTAGGGCAAGAAGCACGACTATAGATTGCCAAGGCATTTGGAGAGATAGTGCATCAAAATGAAAAAAGCATTGTCATTTGTCAAGGACAATAGGAGAGGGTCATGGTAAGATGCCCTGCCCAGCAAACTCACCAAGGCATCCCATGGAGGTGATGGGAGGAAAACAAAAGAGTCACAATGACATCATGAGCAATGTACATATGCAGGTCATGTGACATCACCATGTCAGAAACATTTCAAATACTCATTGCTTCTTTCTCCCCCATCTTTCCTGCAAAAGCATGTTCTGAGGAATTCATTGTGCGTGTCTCTTGATCATGCTCCTCTTCTACTTTGCTCAGCCTACTTTGATGTTGTACTTGGATTCCTTTGGAGAGTGTTCCAAGAAATTTACTGTTCATGTCTTGATTGCACTCCTCTCCTACTTTGCTTGGCCTACTTTGAAGTTGTGCTTGGACTTCTTAAGAGAGTGTTCCGAGAAATTTATTATGCACTTTTCTATCCCAGTTGGTCCTGCGTTTTGCACACACATTGGCTTCATTCCCAGTAAGTATGTATTCCCTTTGTTTGTTTGTTTCAAACAATATTCTAATACCTGACATCCAGAATGTTTACTCTTATTGGACGCCCACAAGTTACTGACATTCCTGAAGATCTTAAGAGGGTGGTTTTGATTAAAGTCTTCTCTGGTTGTCAACCAACATAAGCACCCTCCCCGTTCAGACCCTCATGGTGTGTAACTATTGAAGTCCCAGATGGCTCAACAACTACTGCCTCCAGTACACTTTTATACCATTGATCGACAGATTTGACAGTGTACTTTTTGAACGGCTAAGGAATATTCAGGAGCCTTTCTGTAAAGGTGATGTCTGGTGGATGCACACGATGGACATTGCTTGATGGAGATGATTGGAGGACAACTTAATTGATATCCTTGTCTTCCTCATGAAACAAGTAAATGAACTTAAGTGTTATCAGTCTGTTCAATTGCCTTGCAGATACAAGAACTTTTGTTGAACAAAAAAAAGTGTCTACAAGTGCATCTCATTATATCAGGATCCAGGATTTGTTTTTGTTTTTGATAGCTCTATGCACATCCGCTGTTGAGTTAAACATGACTGTGGAGGATCTGCTTCCAGGTGTAGAGCCAAAATGGGCTAACAACTGTTGAGATGAGGAGAAAAGGGTTGAGATCATGAATACGAAGTGGCTGATGGAGTGCTGATGGAGTTTCGAAACTCCATTGTTTTGTGATTTCTCCCCTGGACTGCGTGCTGGGGCTCTTGTCAATAGATGCCACAGTGTATGGGCAGTTGCCTTTCCCATCTTCAAGCGTGCCAATGTCCCACTTTGAGTATGGTGGAATGATGAAGCACAACCTGTCCTTAAGAAGAAGTTGATGGCGAAGTATCTACCATCTAAGGAAGATATCCTGAATGCTCAAGCATGCAATGTGGCAGTACCCAACACTTCACAGACACAAGTAACATCTTTGGGTCCGATTCCCTATCTCAACTCCAAACAGAAGCAGGGCAAGTCTTACAATGATTTCCACAAATGCATTGAACAAAAAATGCTTGAATACAAATCTGTCAAACTTCTAGAAGAACAGTTGGAGAGGGAACAATAAATGTAGGTTGCATAAAATACAGAAGTGAACCCCTTAGCGAAAAATGACCCATAAGCAAAAAAGGGAATATTCACGGTGATACGCCCTACAAAAACGCCCAAATAAGGCTTATTTTGTAGCGTAATAGTGAAATTTGCGGCAGAAAATGGTGAATAAAGGACTAGAGTGAGCCCGAACTGCTAGTTAAAATGCTAATAACTAGAGAACATGTTCAAATAATAAGGATAAATGTTCATGAATAGAGAATCAGCTTATTCTGGCCATTAGAACTGATGTATTTGAGTGCCGCCGATCAGGAAAAAGCCTATGGACCATGGTTAGACAGAGATAGCCATGAAGTATCCCTGGCTACCAATATAGGCCCTGGCAGTCTTAGACAGCCAAAGAGAGCCAGGGCATTCTTGGAATGCCCTTAGGGTCTCCCCAGGGGTGCCCCAGGGTTGCCCCAGGGTGCCCCAGGACAGTCCCAGGGCTTTCCTTGGACCTGGATATAGACAGAAACTGATACTGATACTGATATTGATATAACTACACAAGAAAATATTAAAACACCCAGTAAATTAAGTATACCAAGACTATACAACAAAGCTTCAAAGGAAACCACTTGACGAGCAAGGATAAGCCCAAAAAGGAAACTGGAATGTAACTACATCCCAGTTTCCTTTTTGGGACCTCTACCTCTTACCCCTGGCTTTCCTCTTCATTGTTTCTTTCTCTTTTCTTCTAGAAAGAATTGTGAATGAGAGAGGAACAACAAGACAGTCTAAAGAAGAAACTAGGACGTAGATAGAGTCTCCACTTCCTTTTTAGCTATAAGTCATGTGATGTTCAAAAGTCACATGATGTTCAAAACTTCGTCAATTCCCCACTTCTTTCTTCTTTCTTCTTCTTAACACTCATCATCCCTTCTAAGTCCACTTTCACCTTCCATTCCCTAAGGGTCTATATTTCCTTTGAGAAGCTTCATGGAGTCGTTCATGGTCTCTACATGTCACCTCTGTTGTTGCTTCATTCAAATCGTTCAGTCGTCATGGTTGGGGTGTGTTCTCTTCTCCTGCTGTCTCTCTCCTGCTGACTTCATCCTCTTTTGCTCACTGTTGAGTATCCTCAGGCTGGTTCTTCTTCACTGTTGAGTCATCTTAATTACTGGTTCTGGGTCACTGGGTATGTGTTTTTCCCTTCATGTTTTGCTCCTGCTAACCTTATGCTCATTTCCTTGTACCAGCTTAGCTTCGTTGTCTTTTTTCTTCTCATTCCTCCCATGTTTTCCTTATCTCTTTCCCTTATCCTCATTGTTAATGCCTGTACTATCAGTATTTATACTGTCTGTGGTCAGATACCTTATGTACATTGTATTAGCTTGTCATAATATATCTTGAATTGATTAACTTTATTATACAAAAGAGTGACTGGAAAAGGAAAATTTGCCATCTAATAGCATAAATTAGAGCAGACTATCAGAACTGTCCCAGAACCATCCCAGGACTACCCCAGGGCTGCCCCAGGACTACCCTAGGGCTACTTTGGGTGCCAGGGAATTTTGGACCCAAGGCGAGTGTGCCATGGCACCTTTGTGGAGCCATGGTACCACAAGGGTGCCAGGGTAGGCCCAGATAGTCTCCAGGCCTAAAAGACTTTTTCCTGATGTATGTACTACCAGTCGAACGAGACTTGGTACTACTGTCACTACACTCTAGCACTATTGGTGCAACTCAAGAGAACAGTTTCAAACGCGTCGAAGCCCCTATTCACGTCTGTATGATTTGGTTACCAAAACTATCGGTGATCTATAGTAAATGGAGTATATACCTGACGCGATAATTAACGAATGGTTAGATTGTCGACTTCTTCTTGACTATCTACCGGTTGGTTATTGACGAATTGATGTAGACTATTTTCGTATACTATAAGTGAAAGAAAGTGGTACAAACTATATATCGATAGAATCCTGACCAGTCAACCTCTCGAACTATACTAGAGGGAAGCTACCATCAGTACTATCTCGAATAGATGACCGGCAGACAAACTACAGGCTGAGAATAGTGTCGATGAAAGGTGTAGATAACCCTATACCCAATGACCTACCGGTGCTGTACTCGTGGAGTACAAAGGTACTGCCGGCTCTCTAAACCCTATACCCAAGTGAGCGAGCTGAGTCATTGCGACCTAAGCATATGGCTACCGTACCTCTATAGATGCGGCTATTGGTCTATAGATCCAGACGTCGATATATTATATTTTGGATACCCTAATGGAAGGACTTGACTTATATAGTAGTAGCCCTTGAATATTTCTTTTGTTTTGTACGAATATTTTAGATACATTTTGTTGGACATATAAACAAAATCTGGTACTGTACAGTTTTAGCCACAGGTAGTATAAATACTGTAGGCTTGAGGCCCTACCGGCCCCAAGCAAAGTACGTCGAGTACACCGGTAGTGACCTTACTAGAGGATTGTTGCCGACGAATAGACAGAAAGCTTCTTATTTCCAAAGTTCACTCATCTGGAGTATAAGCAGAAAAATACGTGGTTGTAATAATAAAGTGTTTTCTGATAACAAGTTGTGTGTGTCTTGAATATTGAACCAAATTGAGTCTGTGTCTATTTGTGATAGTGCTTGACATTTTGGTCTTTACTTATTTGATTGGACTTGTGATATTGTGGGCACTTGAGCCTTTAAACTTGTGTTTTGTCAGCCTCCTACCCAGGCGGCGGGTCGCTCCGGGAAATTTCAATTTCCGAAACCTTATTGAATTCACTGGGTGCAAGATCCTGTAATTCCATGAGAATTACAGTGAAATTATGGTGAAATTATGGATTGGAAACATGTCTGTAATTCCAGTGAGATTACAGGGTGACTTTATGAGTTAAAATTTCTATATATGGGCAAAATCTCACTGTAAGTCATCACTGTAATTCCACTAGAATTACAGACATGTAGGCAATTCATAATTCCTCTGTAAGTTTACTGTAATTCCAAAAATTTACAGGTCTTTGTACCCAGTGATTTGAGAGGGCGGTTATCGCGACCCACCGCCTGGCACATTTCGGAGCGTGTCATGTTTGTCTATCTAACGCGTTATGGCCGTAAGCGACGGTCTCAAGCTATATCTAAATGGCCTCAAGCTAACATTAACATCTTCCAGGCCCAGCATGACACAATAAAATGGTGTCCAGAATGAGTTGACTGCAAGTAGAGTTTGCATGGGGTCGTGAAGGAACAGAGCAATGGATACTTCGTGAATTCGACAATAGACAGGTGGTTTTCATAGGAGTGTTTTGAATGCGTATTTCAGCATTTGGACCAAAGTTTTTCCGCAGCCATGAGGTGTATGTGATTCAAAATGAGATTTCAGATGGGAACAAAGTGAGTACAAGGGTGCAAAACATTGCTGCTCTAGGTACCAGACGTGCAATGACTCCTAACCCGGACAAAAAGACGGAAATGAGGTATTGGTAAGCCGGTGCAGGCGTTAGACAAACATGACATGCTCCGAAATGTGCCAGGCGGTGGGTCGTGATAACCGCCCTCTCAAATTCAATAAGGTTTCGGAAATTGAAATTTCCCGGAGCGACCCGCCGCCTGGGTAGGAGGCTGGTGTTTTGTCTGAAAAGACTTTGTGAATTGCAATACTGTGAACTTGTGTGTGTGTGTTTTTATGTCAAGTTTTGAACTCCAAAGCTATACAAACCCCAAAAGTTCTACCAGTCAAGTACAAAAACTTGAACTTCAACAGAATTATACAGTGATTTTGTCTCACTAGAACCAGCTCTTGCACTATCAAATTACATGCATATACATAAGTTTCCTTGGTTTTTGGGTGTTTTGGTTTTGTTGTTATAGCAGAGCCTTCACTTAGTTAGCCAGCTTATTAACGGGCCCTACCAAAAATTTGTCAATACAGAACCAGAATATGTATAGCATAAATCCCAAATATAAAATTTCAAAGGCTGGTATTATCAATATAGCTCAGAACTATGAAATTACCATTTTTGCACAAAAAGTGGTACAAAACTGCATCATAAGCACTGTTGTAATTACCTGGATTCTCCTTTGTTATTCCTGTGTATGTGGGGATTTTTAGGGTCTCTGAGCTCAAAAATGACCATCTCAAGACACCAAAATGTACAGGTGGCTGAGAAGAGCATTTTTTGCTTATGGGTTTTTTGCTCATTTTGGCAAATAAAAATATACAGACAATTGCAGGCTCAAATACAAACCAAATTGCATGATTTTTTTTTTTAACTGAAAGAGCTCATTGATCAAAAAAAGACTTTTGTAAAAATATCAAAATTTAGGCCGGAAAAACTAAATTTATAGAAAATATTTCGCTTATGGGTTCACTTCTGTACTGTGTTTCTGGAGGAACCTTTGATTGGGTCTGCAATACTGTACCATTTCATTCAATTTGCCACTCCATTGTGACCGTGACCAGTGAAATGAAATTTTTTTTTGCCCAAAGCAAAGTGTGAGCCGTGACAAAGTAAAAAATTTTACAAAGTTCAGAAAATGTTAGCCTTTTTGGAAGTTTTTTGTGACAACATTGGTCTGGAAAATTTGTCCTGGATTACCATGAGTGCAAACAGGCGCAAAATTTCGCAAATTTCTGGAAGCACATGACATGTGGCAAGTGAATCGAACGAAATGGTACAGTATTTGAGTGGATCACAGAGCATGACATGCAACACCAGATCTACCAACAGGATTGAAAACTGAAATGAAGGCTTTACAGAGTGAACAGAGAACTTCCTCGACAAATAGGATTTGAAAACTAGCAGTTCTTCCAGCGAGTGGTTTGGTCATGCTGCTATCACCTCTATCATTTAAGAAGAACCTCTTCCTCCCATAGTCAAGACTGGAATGCTCGGTACTCACAATTTCTATTATGATGACAACGACAATGATGACTATTCCACTCCTGTTGCTTTGATTCCTCAAGTCAGCAGTGATGACATTGAGACAGGTGTCTCAGGTTCAAAAGCAAGCGCTGGGAAGAATCTAAGAGTGCTCTACCTGGTTTCGAGCTCCGACAAAAACATATGACATCAAGTAGAAGTCGCTAAAGACTTCTTTGTCTCATACATACACTCCACCCAACCTCTATTTGAGGTGCTGACAATTCATCTTGGCCTAAAACCACTCAAGTCTTATACTTCTGATCTTCACCTCACCTGGTACTACACACTGCCTTTGAAGAAAAACATTCCATAAACCACATTCCAGCTGAGTCTTCAGCGATATCGTGAGACTATGCAAGCAAAGACACTTGAAGAGGGAGAATTACCAGAAGATCAGGACAAGTATGAGCAATAAAGTTCTAGGCTTTTAAATCCAATAATGATTATGTGAATAACATAGTTCTAAGCCTGGATACTGAGGGAAACTGAGGGTTATAGCTATTTCCAAGCTGTTAACCAAAAGCTAGAGCTATATGTACTGGAGCTTAGTATATCTACTGAGTAATGAAAATTCCTATAGAGGTGCACAGATAAAATCTGACATTACCCAAGTCGTACTTAATCAACCAGGGAATTGTGGCTGCAGTACCACCAGATACAGTGAAACTTTTATAAAAAAGTTAAGTTGTCAGATCGTGTTTTACAAAAGTGACTGATTAGTGGTGGGAACCGGTTTATCAGCCCGGGGGCTGCTTAAAATGGGAGGGGAGGTCCGGAGCCGAGTCCTCACTACTCGGCATGCCTCCTACAAGACTGGCGTAACAGGATTAGGCACATTTTGTGACAGAGCGCTCAGCTTTTGTAAAAGCAGCAAAAACTTTATAAAAGCTGATGATAATTTTTATGATATATTCAACAGTGGAGAGTGAGGCAAAGTGACAGGAGGAATTTGTAAAGGTAGGGTCTACTTTATAAAAGTTGAAAACTTTCCACGGTTAATCCGGGCAGCCTTGGAGTTGAAGCAAGAGGTGATGACTGTCTCACTACGTTGCCCGTGCTGGACAGGATGAAAGATGATCTCTAGAGTAACAATGAGATCCAAATAGATAACGGGCCATATTCATTTCCAAAAAAGAGGGGGTAACATCAACTTTTATAAAATACAGTTTGAAAAAAAACACAAGAAGACCTACCTCTCATCAGGCAGCCTTGGATTCAAACCAAGAACCTCTTGGTTCGTGACCTCGAAGACCGAAGAGGTGATGACCGTTTCACCATGTTGCCCATGCTGGACATAGTGAAAGCCGATGTCTAGAGTAGGGATGGGATCCAGATAGACTCGGATAACATGATTCCGGGCCTATCATCTGCGCTAAAAATCCAAGCTCCACTCCTACACTTTGGAGAGAAAAGCGGGGCAATACATCAACTTTCATAAAAGTGAGAGGTGTGATTTGGAAAAGTACCCTTAACTTTTATAAAATAGAGTCGAAAAAAAATGCCAACTTTTATAAAAAAGACTTACAACAGCTTGCATAACAGGCAGCCTTGGATTCGAACCAAGAGGCTCAGGCTTCATGACCTTGAAGACCAAAGAGGTGATAGCCGTTTCACCACGATGCCCATACTGGACATAGTGAAAGCTGACTTCTAGAGTAGGGATGAGATCCAAATAGATAACATCATTCCAGGCCAGATTCATCGCTAAAGATCCAAGCTCCAATCCTACTTTGGAGAGAAAAGAGGAGCAGGTAGCTAATTCGAAGTTTATGTAATAAGTCACGTGACTATCTACAGCTACTACTATTTGCAGTTCGTATTTATAACACTCCTCCTCAAACGAGAATTGATAAAAGGTTAAGAAAGTCCGAGCATAAATCGAAATTGAACAAATTTAACACGAGGAAGCAATTTCGTGAATGTATCGGCAATCATAAAAGAGGTAGGAACATAAGAAAGAGAAATATGACCTTGAAAAACGGTCTGATGAATCCAATGAAAATGAACGTCGATATGTCTCATACGTGCATGAAAAGTAGAATCTTTAGATAAATGAATCGCACCCTGGTTGTCACAGTACAGTTCTAGAGTTCCAGCATCTGCGTTCAGTAGAATATATCCAAGTTCATACAGAAGTTTGTTGATCCAAATTGCTTTCTTCCCTGCATGGGTTAGTGCAACATACTCCAGTTCCATGCTTGATAGAATGACGATGGGTTGCTTCTTGGAACTCCAAGTAATAGTACCACATCCCAAAAAATAGGCAAAGCCGGAAATAGAGTGTTGGTGAGTTTGGAATGCCCAGTCAGCATCAGAGTAACCGCCCAGATAGAGTCAATCTCCTCCAATTTCAAGTGTGAGATCACGAGTACTTTTGAAATAACGGAATACACGTTTCGCAGTGATAAGATGAGTAGTTCATGGATCTTCAAGGTGTTGGGATAAGGTGTTGACAGCAAAAGTGATGTCAGGACGAGTCATGATGCTAGCATACATGAGAGAGCCGATAGCTTCTCGGTAAAGTGACTTTTCAGTTGGAGTGAGACATTTGGAGGATACGGAAGGTGAACTGATGCTGAGGTCAATACCAGGCTCCATAGGTGTGTCAACAGGACATTCATCCTGCAAACCCATACGTTCGATGATCTGGTTGATATACACATGCTGGCTCAGGTAGACTTTACGCGTTTCACGGTCATGAGTAGCACTCATACCGAGATACCAGCTGAATTGACCTAAGTCAACGAGTTCAAAGTCCTCGTTCAGCTGTCGTTTAACACGAGCGTTAGTCTCCTTGGAGTCAGCAAAGAATACAAAGTCATCAGTAGCGCTTGCAATGATACTCCAAGTTGTACCGTCAAACTTATAGTATACCACCTCGTCAGCCTGGCTCTTACTATAGCCCATTCCTCCACAAATCTTCTTCTCCTTCGCACGAGTCCACTCGTGAGCACCCTGCTTGGTCCCATACAAAGACTTTTTAAGCTTTGCAACAACTCATTTTCCCCGAAGATGGCTTGGGATCGGCTTGAACTGTTCGTAGAATGGTGGAGGTTCCATATAGATTTCGACATCAGAAGGTAACGTTCCATAAAGATACACATTCTTGACATCTCCATGATCGATTTCGGCACCTAGACTAGCACCGATAGCAAGGAGAGCTCGCAGAGTTGAGGGACGTACAGTTGGAGTAAATGTATCTGTGTAATCCACACCAAACCGTTGAGTAAAACCTTTTGCTACAAATCAAACCTTGTATTTGGCGATATTCCCTTCAGCATCGCGTTTTCATCAAAGAACATAACATGATTTGACTAGGTGAACGCCAGGAGGTAGCTCCACAAGATCCCATGTGTCGAGTTTTTCGATTTGGTCGATTTTGCTTTGAAAAGCTGGTCACCAAAGTTGTGCATCAGGTCCCTTGAGAGTTTCTTCCACACTCAGTTCATCCTCTACTGCAGCCATAGCCACCCTTCCAAGTCTGTTCAACCAACTATTCTCAAACTCCACTCCCCCTGGTTCCAACAACTCTTCATCATCTGCAATTCCTGCAAACTGCACATTTTGGTCATGAGGTCGGGTATGGTGAGGTTTAACGTTCATGTTATTCATCATCCTCCAGCCACCAGGTGGTAGATTTGGTGCTGCAGCTCGTCTTGGACGTTGTCCCTCTTGCTCTGGTTCCAGTTCTGGTTCAGGCTGAGGTGACATTTGAGGGGTTTGCGGTGGAGTCATAAGTGGTGACATGGATGGGTAATGAACAGATGTCTTCGGAGGCGTTGGAGATGGAGATTTCAGAGGTGGTGTTTGTTCAGGTGGTGGAGGTGTAGTCGGAACGTTCAGAACGGTCGGATTGTTTGGAAAATCAGGTAAGTCCGTCTCCCCCTCAATCTGTACTGTTCCTGGCTCAAAAGCCTTGCTCCAATCAAACACAACATCTCTTTCCACTGAAACACTCCTCTTATCTTCCCAATAGATCCTATACCCTTTTGACTCCCTGTCAAATCTCACAAATTGTCCCTGCTTCACTCTAGCATCCAACTTTCCAGCCTTTAGATCCTTCACCCAAGCTTTGACTCCCCATTCAGGTACCTTCAAGAAGTCGGGTTTCAAACCTGTTCTCGCTTCAAAAGGAGTCTTGTTACTCTTCAATCCATGATGACAAAGTCGATCTTTGATCCAAAAGGAATGGTTTATCACTTCGACCCAGAGGTTTCAAGGAAGCTTGGCCTGACACAACATCACTCGAGCCATGTTCAGAGAGGTGTGATTGATCCGTTCCGAGCCCCCATTGGACTGTGACGAGTCATGAGTGTTGAGGTGACGAATCGTACCTTTACTGACCAAATGCTCATCGAACTCCTTTGACATAAACTCCCCTCCACGATCAGCACCAAAGATTTGGATCTTCACCCCGTGTTGGGTTAGCATCCACTGCTCATACTCCTTGTACTTCTCCAAAGCCTGCGACTTCTTTGACATAAAGTATACACGAGATTGACGAGTGTGTTTGTCGTGGAATGGAATGAAGTAGGAATGACCACCAAGTGATTTGACTGGTGATGGACCCCAGTTGTCTGATGTGACCTTCCCTCCTATAAGTGGTTTATACGAATCCTCCTTGATACAATCCTCACAGAATTCACATTTCGAGTTTGGGGAGGAGCTGTGAATCAAGCACCAGAGTGGTTCAAGGCTTTACCTAAGGAGAAGCAGAAAGTGGTCAAGGGTGCGAATGTAGCATCGGAGGAGAACCCCAATCCAGGTGTTGCTTTACTCTTTGCTAACGTCAACGAACTACCCGGTCACCATATCACTTCTGATTTCTGATGCGAGCACGAGGCAAACTCTGCTGTTCAAGCTGACTATGATAAAATCGTCGACTGTAGTGCTACTAGTCACTTCACTCCTGATCGCAACTCTCTCACCAACTACGTCGAAATCTCACCTGAACTGATTACAGCAGCTGATGGTGGTTCCTTCAGTGCTATTGATAAGGGAGACATGGAGACTTACTTCTCTATGGGGCCAGGTCAAGAACCAACCAAGGTCACTCTCACCAACGTCTACTTTTGTCCAGAAATGGTCTACACCCTAATCTTCATTAGCAGCCTTGATAAAATTGGCTGTAAACTCATCATCCATAACAGCACTTGCATCATCCACTCACCCAACAATCAAGTTGTTGACCGTATCCCTCGTATTCATAACCTCTATCGCATCTCTCATCATTCCCCTCACCATGCTCATTTGGCTTCCGATATCGTTCTCACCTGGATCGAAGCTCACCGGGCTACTGGTCATGTTAACTATGACAACCTTGAGTACATGGTCAAGCATGGTCTCATCACCGGTATTCGGATCGGTCCCTTCAGCATAACAATCTTTCTCAATATGATTCTTCTTTCCACAGTTCCGGCAGGTCTTCCCATGATTAGGGTTTCCACTGCCCCTATTACCATCACTCTTCCCTTTACCACCTTCATTTCTGCTACCACTTCTCTTCCCTCCACTATTGTCGTTTTGCAAACAGTTATACGCAGCGACTAACACTTCTTGAGCCTTCTTCTCGTCAGCCTTCAGGATCGACTGGTCGTATTCGTTTTCGAGGCTGGAGATAAGAACGTCGAGCTTAATGGGCTTATTAGCAATACGAGAAGCAGCATCGAGTGAGGTGAGAACAGGTTTGTAGGATGGGGCATCTGAGAGGGACCGAATGATGTTGGTGACAAAAATGAGGTCGTCAACGGGATGTCCTAGCTGAGCTAGACTCTCCTGTAACTCCTTCATGGTAGTGAGGTGAGCACGAAGGTCCTGTCCCTCAGTGAAACGAATGTTTTGGAGACGGGTAAGGACGTCGGAAGCAATGAGTGTACCACAGTCTTCAAAAGTACTGACAATTTGGCTCCAGACGACAGCAGCAGTAGGAAGGTCCCAGACCTTGACGAAGATGGATTTGGGGATGGTCTCGTAGATGAACTCACGATTCAGAGCTTCCTGCTTATGGTACTCCTCCCACTTCTCATCGAGAGCATCTCCATCGACATCTGTCATCGGAAACAATGTAGACCCAAATAGACCATCAGTATCTCCAGGTATCTTCTTGTACCACACTCCATCCTTCATCTCAATCTCATTCTTTGGTTTTCTAGCGGTACCAGTCAAGTGTCTTCGTAGTCTCTTGGAGCTTGCATGGTTGATGACACAAGCCTTGTAGTCAGACCAGTTAGCTCCATTCTCTAGTAGATTAAGCAAGCAGTTGACCAGCTTGAGGGTAGAAGATGAGTAAACGTTGGTATCGGGGCCCATAACCTTTTGAAGTAGGGCAAAGGTGACAAAGATAGGATGGAAGATCAGGACCTGTACAAAGGTTATAAACCTCAGTGATGGGACAGCACTATAATATATTAGTATATACCTGTACAAAGGTTATAACTAAAATATATATCAGTATAACGAGAGGGGAAGGAAAAAGTAAGGACTTACACCTCAGTGATGGGAGAACAGCACTGAGGTGTAACGGAGCACGTTCCTGTAGCTAATTCGAAGTTTATGTAATAAGTCACGTGACTACTATCTACAGCTACTACTACTCGCAGTTCATATGTATAACAATTAATTCTGTTTTTTCATTAGATAATATTTAATTATGTAATGATTTAATTAAGAAAAAATAAAATTAGTGAGTTTCTTGGAGAGAGTTTTCTGCATTGTAATCAGTTAAGGATTGCTTTTTTTGGCTTGTACAGGCCAATAAAGCGGGACAAGGGACAAGTGACCTGCACGGTGAGTTTTTTGGCAAGTTAAGTAATAAATTGAATATAAAATTTGTATTGAGCCAAGCTGACCCACAAATCATGTGAATTTATGATGTGGTTATGCTGTAATTTGTCCCATTTGGTAATTCTTCCTTGTTATGGAGATATAAGCTGTTTTTGCTCAGTTTTATATTTTTTATACTTTTGTTGTGAAATCAGAATTCTCAACCTTTATGCAAAAGATAATAACTCAAGTAGATGCACATCCATCAACAGTAGTTGTGTGTATGCTGATTCAATTGATTAAATCAAATAAAACACATGTTTCTTGTACTTTGTGCCTGCCTCATTATTTTTTTGTTTACAGACATACGCCATGCATCCTGGATGTACTGCATCGTAATTCCGTTAGAGCTGCTTGACCCTGCTTTGACCCCCATTTGCCCAGCTTATTTCAGTTTGATCAAGCCAATCAAGTCACAAGAGACCGCCCACTGTATTTTGTGACAAGTTGGCCCGGCTATCATTACATACAAGGCACACAGTATGACGTGTTGACTTGTTAGGCTTGATGACTTGCCGCTTGGCAGCAAGCCAAAAGCCAGGCAAGCTGACCAAGCAAATCACGTCATTTCATGATGTGCATTGTGCCTGTCCCATTTTTTTTATTGACTGCAATAGACATACAAGTATCTACATAACATCTCCCCTCACAACTGTAAAATACTACTAAATATTTTTTTTTATTTACTTACCTTTCTTTCGGTTTTTGTCATGAATCATGCCTCTGATTCCCTTTGATGGTCACCCCATCACCTTCTCCTATCATTCCCTTTGTACTTTTCCATCAGTACCTTGTTTCCATAACACATAGCCACTTCCTTGTTCCCTGTAGTACCCTTGTTCTCCATAGTATCCTTGTTCTCCATAGTACCCTTGTTCTCCTTGTCCCTTGTTCTCTATGTCCCTTGTTCTCTATAGTATATATACTCATGGTCATTGTAGATAGCTCCTTAGTCTGTTCACCTCCTGTCTTTACTGTTCAATCACTATCTTGTCCTTGCTTCCTCTTGTCCTTGTCCTTGTCCTTTGTTATGTGTGACCTGAGTGGCCCTCAGCACTGGTTCCCAGCACCACAGAGTGATTGTTCTTGACATTTGAACAGACTCTATTACACTCACTTCACACATCCACCCTTGGCCTTTGTCACCCTGGACCCCTTTGGCTTTTATCCACCCTGGACCCCTTGGCACAGCACATTATACTCCATTCCCAGATTCACCTCTCATCCTTGACCTTGACCCAGTACCACCTTTCAGTAGGAAGACCTTGACAATCTGCTGTTTGCAGTTGTAACCCAGTACCACCTTTCAGTAGGAAGAACCCAGAACCACCTTTCAGTAGGAAGACCCTTTGATCCCCTTGCCATCTTGTGCCCCAAGTACTCTCCAGTGGTATCTATTTGCCACTTTCACCTTGTTCTTCACCCTTCAACTCTTGCCTTCCAACCACTGACACTCATTTATTCACCATGTTCACCCTCACCCTATCCCTGTTCACCTTGGCCTTGTCTCCCCTGTACTCTTCCTGTGCTCCGGTGCAAGCACAGCCTAAAGAGGGGGTAATGTCATGAATCATGCCTCTGATTCCCTTTGATGGTCACCCCATCACCTTCTCCTATCATTCCCTTTGTACTTTTCCATCAGTACCTTGTTTCCATAACACATAGCCACTTCCTTGTTCCCTGTAGTACCCTTGTTCTCCATAGTATCCTTGTTCTCCATAGTACCCTTGTTCTCCTTGTCCCTTGTTCTCTATGTCCCTTGTTCTCTATAGTATATATACTCATGGTCATTGTAGATAGCTCCTTAGTCTGTTCACCTCCTGTCTTTACTGTTCAATCACTATCTTGTCCTTGCTTCCTCTTGTCCTTGTCCTTGTCCTTTGTTATGTGTGACCTGAGTGGCCCTCAGCACTGGTTCCCAGCACCACAGAGTGATTGTTCTTGACATTAATGTCATGAATTTCTCCTGTCTTTGTCTCCTTTGTCTCGGAGTCCCTATCATTTTCTATAGTTACCTTTACTTTGCCATCATTTTCCATCATCAGTTTCCATTTCTCATTTCATCAGCTTCTCCCTGCTTCTCCTTCTATTATTACCATCAGCTTCTCCCTTGATTGATCCCTTGTTCTCCTTGTCCCTTGTTCTCTATGTCCCTTGTTCTCTATAGTATATATACTCATGGTCATTGTAGATAGCTCCTTAGTCTGTTCACCTCCTGTCTTTACTGTTCAATCACTATCTTGTCCTTGCTTCCTCTTGTCCTTGTCCTTGTCCTTTGTTATGTGTGACCTGAGTGGCCCTCAGCACTGGTTCCCAGCACCACAGAGTGATTGTTCTTGACATTAATGTCATGAATTTCTCCTGTCTTTGTCTCCTTTGTCTCGGAGTCCCTATCATTTTCTATAGTTACCTTTACTTTGCCATCATTTTCCATCATCAGTTTCCATTTCTCATTTCATCAGCTTCTCCCTGCTTCTCCTTCTATTATTACCATCAGCTTCTCCCTTGATTGATCCTTCCTTGTTTCCATTTTGTGATAGCTATCTCCATGGACACTTTACCTATTCATTACTTATCATTTATACCGATGGTCATTGTAGACACTTCTCCAGTCTGATCTCTTGTCTCTATACTGCACGAGTGTCCTGCACTATGTTGAGCTAGTCATCTTACTCACTTCCTCTCTTTTCTTGCCTTGGTTCTTGGTTGTATAGGCTGGTCCCCAGTTAAGTCATTGTCAATATATTGTCATTGTCCCTTGTCCCTGTGTATATGTGTGACTTGAGTGGTTTGGTGTGTTGGGCACTTGTGTCCTTGACACTAGATCAGACTCTTTTACACTCACCTCACACATTTTCAACTCTCCTGTGGTATCTATTGACAGCTCATTTCGACTTCTGGACAGACCTACTCTTCACCACCCTGTCATTCTTTACCCCTGGCCCTGGTTCCCTAGTCCTTGCCCCTCGACTTCACCCTATCCTAATTCTGGTCTCCAACATCAGTATATGACGACTTGATGCACCAGTACTGCCCTAGAGGTGCTCTATGTTTTGCAGGAAGCAGCATATCACCTACCCTTGTCTCTTTGAGTTCCAGTTAACATAGGTCTGGCTCATTGATCCCAGTTAAGCCTTGTATTTCCCTTGTCCTTGCCCTTGATCTCTTCAGGTTTCAGTTGACGTGTGTCCTGACCTGTACCCCGCCATCATCCCTGTTCCCTATCCTGGTCTCCACTGTTTTTATCTCAAGTCTCAAATCTCCAGTCCCAGTTCTCAACTCTATTCCCTCGACACCTGAGTTTCAGTTGACGGTTGTCCTGACTCAATCCATTTCCATTCCAGAAACCCTGACATTCAACTGTCATTTTACCTTACTCAGCCCTCCATGTCCCTGCAGTACTTGTTTCAACACTGGTGCTCCAGGCGCAAGCACCCTTGAAAAGGGGGTAATGTCATGAATTTCTCCTGTCTTTGTCTCCTTTGTCTCGGAGTCCCTATCATTTTCTATAGTTACCTTTACTTTGCCATCATTTTCCATCATCAGTTCCATTTCTCATTTCATCAGCTTCTCCCTGCTTCTCCTTCTATTATTACCATCAGCTTCTCCCTTGATTGATCCTTCCTTGTTTCCATTTTGTGATAGCTATCTCCATGGACACTTTACCTATTCATTACTTATCATTTATACCGATGGTCATTGTAGACACTTCTCCAGTCTGATCTCTTGTCTCTATACTGCACGAGTGTCCTGCACTATGTTGAGCTAGTCATCTTACTCACTTCCTCTCTTTTCTTGCCTTGGTTCTTGGTTGTATAGGCTGGTCCCCAGTTAAGTCATTGTCAATATATTGTCATTGCTTGTCCCTGTGTATATGTGTGACTTGAGTGGTTTGGTGTGTTGGGCACTTGTGTCCTTGACAGTTTTTCTCTCTGTAGTATTTAAGCTATAAAAACTGTAGACAGAGCCCAGCATCAAAATTCACAAGTACTCAACCAGAATCTAACATCAGTGAGCTTGAAATCTCTTGAATTAACTTTGATACCCCCATCATACCTCTTTCCGACTCAATTCTTTGTTGACGACCATTCAATCATCAAATATTCCAATTGTCGATCCGGTAATCGACTCCTTAATTAGATTGTCGATTCAATCTAACTCTTTTGAGGCTCGCCATACTGCTCAGCAGTCTTCATCGCAGGACTTGTTCCTTTCCCGATTCCCTATCTATTAGTTCATTACTTTGAATTCTATTCTAGTCACCTTACTGAGTATGAGGAAGAGGAACAACGCATCCTAAAAGTAAAATTTAGAAGATTTGTCAATGTTTATCAAAATATATTTTACAGCTTGATTTCATATATTTTAAAGCATGGAAAAGAGAACATTTAGAGCTCCTCCGTGACCACAATCAGAAAGGCACAAAAGTCAAGGCCTTACATCTTGGAAAAAGGGTAGGCTCCTTGAGTGAGGGGATCATGCAAGCTTTTAGTGTAAGAGTGCCAAAAGGGGAAGTGCATATGGAGATGGATACAGACTGTATGTGAGTGCATAAATCTCTGCACATATCACCATAATTGAGGGAATTCATTTTTTTTCAACCAAGCCATAATATGTATTTATTTTGTATTCCTGAAGTTTGTTAACTTGACATTACGCAGGATGCTTTGTTAATGAAGGAACCTGCACGATCAGTGCATCTAATACTTGTCAAAAACATGTGGATGTCCTCAAAAGACTGTGAAAGAGTAGGAAGATTTGGTGCCAATTTATATAGGTGCCACAATTACATTGCAGGACTGCATAAAGAAAAAGATGCAAGTGCTGGGCTGTGTTGTCAACTAGAATGGGATGGTGAAAAAAAATTTTCTCATTTATATATCTGCAATATGGGATTTATCTTGCAACAGAGCCCAACACCAATCTGATTTGGTCAGAATTTTTTTTATTTTTTGATATTCAAAGTTTACAATCCAATTCCAAGTCCTTCAATGCTAATGAAGTTTATGGCACTACGTTACCAAGCCATGAAACAGTATTGAGGTTGAAAGGAGGGCATCAGTATGAGCTCAGACCCAGGTACAGCCAAGCAGCAGCAGTAACTTGTGGTATACATGTTACTGTTCAAAAAAAAAAAAGATGCTTCTAGAGCCAGAGAACATGCCAGAATTGAAAGGTGCCAGAGACTAAGGGAGAGAACTTTGGCAGGAGATTTTGATAGTATTTGAAGTGTATATGTACTCATTTATGTGCCTCTTTTACAACCTTTTCAACTATATTATTTAAGCTCAAGTCCTGAAAAACAGTGATGGCTGACTTAGAAATTATGTACAAAAAAATTCCTTTGAAAATCAAACCATAATATAAGTGGATGGAAAAATACACTTTGTAACAGTATTCATTCAAGTCTGAGTCCTCAAAGGCTTTTGAATTGATTCAGAGATGGTAGATAGAAAAAGAAATTTGAAAACTAATAGTATTTGTTGAATAACCAAGCAATAACAACTGGGGAGTGGCATTCAAAAAAGAAAAAAAAAAGTTTTTTTTTCTTTTTTAAAAAGTTAAGCTCATCAATTGTTGCAGTAGAAGATGATGTTTCTCTACCTGTCCTGTAAGGGATTTCTTTACCTGAGTCCTTGTTGGTGGAAACAAACTTGTGTCATCCTTCCAGCAGTAGATCGTTGATATCTAAATCCTTGCCCTTGGTGCATATGTTTGTGGTCGGCATGTTCTCAGTCGCGGTGTTCTTCTTTCCTTTTTCATCTTTACTGACAGCATAACTATTGGTGGCTCGGTTCTGCCTTCTGATGACGTATTGCCACTGGTCCACAAGATGGCTGTGTGTGGTCAAGTGACCAGCCACGCATAATAGCACCCTCCAGCAAATTTCAAAAGATTAGCATGAATTCTCAGGACTTATAGTCAATCAAAGCATCCAGTGTCCTCCCAATAAAGTCATATGTCCCTGGTGACTTGAAACCTGGCACGTTGGGCTGGGTTGGCTCAGAGAATGAAGAGTTGGTGGGGAGTGCTTCCGAGTTTTTAAGAAGAGGTTTGAGCAGCTCTGATCAATTGAAAATAGCTCAATAGACCACCCCTCACAGCACTTTCCCTGAGAGGAAGAAGGTGTAATGTCTTGGAAACAGTGTAATCCGGTGGACATGGTCCAATATGGTAAAATCATCTTGCATGATGTTTTTTTCTGATCAGGTTTAAACTCTTCAAAATTCTATGAACCAATATCGCACTCCTGATTGTATCACCCAGTTGTGATGTTTATCCATGTTGGGCGGTATGAATATGGTAAGCACCGCACTTGATCATCTGATGCAAGTTTTAGTCTCTTTTAGATTTGGAGCCACTTTTGGAGGTGTGTCTAAGAGGAGCCATATGTAATCAATGAATCTGTTGACGCCCAAGTCGTAGTGTAAGGAAATTTTTGACCAAAGCAAGGCCATTGAAATCAAGGATAAAACCATTGATGACAGAGCAATATATGGTTGTCTTTGCTTCTGCCAAGCACCAGGCCAAAGCATAATGCATAAAGATTGAAAAAAGATTTCAAATTGATTGATCAATTAGATGCTGCAGACAGAGGATGATTCAACAACTTTGGTCGGAACCAGTGTTCCAGGTAGAATGATAGACTTGGAAATTCAAGTGGACAGTGACACTGACCTTGATTCTTCCGGTCTTAAGGTGGTTCTTCCCAAAGAGATATATGGTCTCTTTCCTATTCTTGCTGAACTTACAGAGGCTCACGAGGCTGTGGGGGCATCTCAGAATGTGTTGGGGATGTTGATTGGACAGCCTGATGATTTGGAAGTTATTCACATAGGCGGCTTTTGTTAATAACATGCCTCTGCTGCTCATCACTAAACTTAGGATTAGCCACAACACAGGCCAAAGCCCAGATACATTCTGTGGATCGAGATAGTGCTAATTATATAGGTAGTTAACTACAGTACCTAATTCTAATAATAGGGTGGGTGGGTGGGTGACAAAAAATACGTCCTAGAGGCTGGATCTACATTGGATATCCAGCAGGGGGTGTCAGTACAGCTGTACAGGAGTGAGACGGCGTTGATAACGCACTGGAAGCCAGATATCCAACCAACAAACACAATAGGACAATGTTCTGAGGTGGTAGGCTGATATCTGTATGCTCTGGGGTGTTAGCCATGTTCTAACACACTGGAGAAACGAGCTTACCAGCTGCAGTGTACACAGAGTGAGCCAAGAACGAAGCTGTACACTGTACTGTGACTGCAGACAGGTATAGAGTGATTAGAGCGGTCTAAACAAACAAAATGCACTATGGATGTCCTTACCAGTCTTGCTTTCAATGGAGGGGAGGAAAGGGAGATGAGGGAAGAAAGCAAGCAGCACCAGATCTAATCTTCATCCATCAGTAGGCCTCTGCTCACTCATGTGGCACCCACTGATGGGATTATAGGGTCTGGGTGAGATCCAGCTGATTCCAGGGCAGACCGGACACCAGTGTGCATGCGGAAGACAAGAAACAAGTGTCCGGAGCAGTCCGGACCTTGTGAAGAAGTCCAGGAACAAAGGGAGAACCAAATGGGGCAAAGTATCATGAAAGTCGAATCAGATCAAGAGGGAATAGTAGGTAAAAGTGTACATAGCGTCCGCAGATATGGACCGATTCAGCCAGGAATTAAAGCTATTGCTGTTAAGAGTATTAACAGTCATCTGCGATAGAACGAACATAATAATGAAAATGAAAATGAAAATGAAAGCTTTTTAGAACAAAACACAAAATATGACTCGATGACCCCAGAACATGGCCTGAAGGTGTGTGGGGGTCGTCAACGACTCGTAATAATGTGAACAATGATATGTGATTGGGACAAGCGTATATATTGAACAGGTGTACAATGAACGAAAATAAGATTGAGAACATTTGCAACAATCCAGACAAGAGGTGCTATAAGTGTCCCAAGTATGTCTAGATTGTTGCAGGGGTATCTGTTGTGTGCAGAGGCCTCCAAAAACGCTCCCTACCCTTGGAATCCGCCTTCATGTCGATCAAAATCCATGGGTACCCATCAAAAGTAGAAAGCTTGTAACCTGTGACCCATCAATGATCAGTGTGAAACAGGTCCCTGACCTGTGGGTCACTAAACCCATGGGTTTTTACACAGATCAACCCACGGGTACCTGTTGATGACCCAGACTCATGAAGGTCTTTATTACAAGGCCACACTTACACTTTCTGACTAGAGCATGACATGAGTGAACTCACAAGTTTGATGTAATCAAGATGTAGCACTTGAGTGTATGAAAATTTTGAGCTCAAGATAAACCATATGGTATCAGTTGCAGGAGAAGCTTTCAATAGGGCTATGAAAGGTGTTAGAATATCAATAGTGAGGTAAAACAAACCCTGTGCATACTGTTTGCCACATCAGCCACTGCCTCTTTCTTCCCCATCCTTTTCAAACCCTTGATAGTGTGGCAAAGCATTCCCCATGACCAAGTTGCAAACAGATTCAACACACATTGAAGTCCATGAGAAAATATTTTGCCTTTGCCAAACATTTTGACTCCAAACAGCTTCAATGCCATAGCCTCTAAAGACTGTGGAATATACATATCAGCTTGAGGCCACATGGAGAGATATTTCACTATGAGCTTTGATCAGCAGAAGAGGATGTATATTCTTCTTGGCAAAACATTCAGTAATGGTCATGTGTATCTTCCACTTACCTCTCACATGCTGCTTACCCATTCAGAAAATAGCTTTTGCCCTGGACTTTCAACAGCTCCTTTTCCACCTTGTGCAAACTGTGTCCTCTCATCTTCCGAGGTTGAGAGTACAATACTGGTTGAAGAATAGCTGGATCTTGTACTGCATTTTTTGAGACCAGCCGGGCAGAAGAGTCCTCACCAAGCAGGTCTGCAATACCTGTAATATCCTGCCAAAGTGGCATATGCCAGGAATAGCAAATATTGTCATTGAGGAAGATGTATGAGTGAATCTCGGGTATGGTAAGAACACACTTGCCAAAGAGAGTATGTAGATGACAAAGCTTTTCACAAGGCACCCGCAAATACAAAAAATGAGGGTGAAATGGAGGTAAGAACAATTATCCAATAAACAGCGAGATACTCTAATGAAGGCTACAATGTGCTACAAAAGCATTTCTCCCATCCAAACAACCTTCAATGCCAATTTAGACACACCAAAATGATTCCCTACCCTGTCATATTAATGCTATGCTTGCCTCAAGGTGATCCCATCAAGTACTGGATCTCGCTGTTCGGTTTGCTAATTGTCCTAATTTTCTTGGGATTTTATACAGGTTGAACCATTAATGATACTGTATATACTTATAACTACCATACATTGACTGTAAATGCTTGAGCTACCTCCTTTGATGTGTATTTGGCTTGCGAACGAGGATGTACATGGGCTGTGGGAATAAAACTTCCAAAAAAGGTGTTGCAATATTATCCGCCGCCACTGTACGTGATTTGACCTTGGTTTTTTTTCAAATTTGACGACGAGCCATCAGTTCATTTGGTTCCATCATTGACTGCACCTTCCCTCGTCAACTTGTCCATTACTGGTACATGGGATATGGGGCATATGTTTTCCACCCGACCCTTTTTCCTCAAGCTCTTGTTGAGACTCCTCAGAGAATCAAAGTTCATGCGAATCCTGCACATTGCAGTCGTGTTGCCATTACCGGATCTTGTTCATTGTCTACAACTTGTTCCACAACTCGAATCCTTGATCCTCAGCTTTTCCCAAATTGACGGATACAAACAACCAATCTATTCTCTTGAGAGAGGGGTTGATTTCATTTATATGCTTCTTGGATCACTGGTTGTTGTTGATAACTTGAATGCTCACCCTCAAACTTCAGACTCTCAAACTCCTGGGAGTGAGCCTTCTTCCTACACAATCAGTTTTCTTGGACTCAATTAACTCAAGACAAAAGCACTGTTCCATTTATTTAATACTTGGAAGGTCAAAATGCGTCCCGGAGGGAGGAGATTAGTATATATATGATCATGATTTTTGTTGCTGCATTGGACTAACTCTAGATGTTTTGGCAGCTAAACTGGGTAACATTTGAGCAATGATATTAGTATCTATGACTCGATTTTCAGCAAAGAGATCGATCTATCGTCGCTATAGCCAAGGGTAGGTAGGTAGATTACACAGCTACTCCAGAATGTTGAACCCAGAGGTAGGTAGGTGACAGACTAGTATTCATTGAGGATATTTGTGCTCAAACTGTGTACCTCTCAGAGGGTGCAAGTTCAAATCCTGCTGGCATCATAAGATTCACGATTGTGGATTACTTTTACATCTTCATATGATCATCGGTTTGGCAGCTTCTCATGCTGCCATCCAGTTTCAAAGCTGTTTGTTATGCTGCAATTCCTTCCCAAGCTGACCAACATACTGCTGATCATTCACATGTTGTGTCGTGAAAGATTGAAGAAGCTTCAGCAGAGCAGGTTGCATTTTAGATAATCTTGCTTGGACATAATGTTAATATCAAAGCATATACATGTCATAATGTCAAAATCAATTCAACCTCACCCGTCCAGCCTACCATACTATGTCTAGTATAGACTTGCTTTGGGAGTTGTAGTCACGTGTATCCAGATGTGTTTGTTTGCTCAGTATGGATAAAGGGCGCATTCATGTTAGCCAGTTCACAGCCAGCGACTTGACTCACAATAATCAATCCAAACCGTGTGAATATTCTGTTTCTTGCGCTCCAATTAAACCATCATGTCCCCACAAACTTTTAGATATATCTTCAAAGACCAAGTTTGACAACGAGAGTGATGCAAATAAGTAAGTCGTCGCCTACCAGGAAAGTAGGATCAATAGAACAATATGCCCTATGACAATTAAGATTGGATTCTAACTAGTACTGATACTTATACAAGGTATATATACTGTAAAGTAAAGGAGTATACTCCTAGCAGCAATAATGTCTCCTCCTCTCTGCTACCTACAATGTCTGATCATCCCTATGTCACCCAACCCCTGCGATCAACCAAGTCTCAGTGCCACATATGAGATCAGCCCCTAATGTGTTGCATGCCGTGTTTGGAAGTGTGATTAGTAATGATCCCATGCCTAATCGCACTTCGGAATAGGAAATAAGTTGACCTGGTTAGGCGATGTGGCTTCTAGTATGGTGGCGGGGTGGCAGACCGGTGAGTTCATGACAGTATCTGACATCCACAATGACTCAGATGAAGAAATGGACACCAGTGTTGGTAATGAGGGCTATGAAGGCTATGAAGCTGTTGGTAACGAAGACTATGAAGACACCAAGATGCATGACAAATTTGTGACAGTGGACCACATAGAAAGTGAAATGTCAGGAGACAAAGTAACTTCTAATCATCACTCACTGGTTCTCAAAGTTCGTTACCCACTGGTCATCAAAGTTTGCTGCCCACTAGCCATCAAAGTTCGTTGCCCATTGACCAAGATCTGAGACTCTCTGCCAAGGAGCCTATCAGAATCCTCAACGTGATCAAGATGCCCACAATCTCATCCCATCATGCCGGCTTTTCAAAATCATGATCCATTTGTATGACGACTTTCTGCCAAATGTTCCTGTCTCTTCCTCTTAGTACCGATTGGTATGCAAAGTTGCAAAAATGTCCTAAATGGGTGTATACTGAGTAAGTGAAGTGGAATTTCCGAGAGCATTGCTTTTTACTGATGTATGGGAAGAGATCAATATAGCAGGACAACTGTGGTGCTTGAAACTGCAGATAGGGTACAAAAACAGCTTTTTCAGCCAAAACCCAATTTTCATTTACAGAACAGTTTTCTGACATCCACAATTGGGGAAGTGGAGTCAAATGCCGACAAAAGAGACGAGTATTGAATGCTTGCAAAATTGATTGATTGTTCTCTCTAGAATTGGTGCTTGGGCCTGCCCTCAGGGTGTGAGCAACTCAGATGACCCTGGCACTCAAGTTGCTGTTCATTGTGCTGTCAATATTTGTTTCCAAGCAAATGATAGTGAATCGATCAAAGGACTCGACCGATAGTGAGTACCCTCAGCAGTTTTCTTCTGCTTATGGAAGATAACAGCTTTTCAGACTTACATTATGTCAGAGAGGCTTGATTTGGATACCCTTGCTGTTGCAATCTATCTCAACATGTGCTACAATCTTTGGCAATACTGCCTCTGCTGCTCATCACTAAAGTGATAGTGCTAATTACATAGGTAGTTAACTATAGTACCTAATTCTAATATTAGAGAGGGAGGGTGGGTGACGGAAAATACGTCCTAAAGGCTGGATCTACATTGGATATCCAGAAGGGGGTGTTAGTACAGCTGTACAGGAGTGAAACTGCGTTGATAACGCACTGGGAGCGAGATATCCAACCAACAAACACAATAGGACGATGTTCTGAGGTGTTAGGCTGATATCTGTACGCTCTGGGTTAGCAACGTTCTAACACACTGTAGAGACGAGCTTACCAGCTGCAGTAGCCAAGTGAAGTTTTGAAAGATTTTGTTCTTGGTATGGCAAGTGGTTGCAGCCTTGATTTAATTGATTAGTTCATAGCAGTCTTGAGGTTTGTTGTCTGTCTACCCCAAAGCCTGATTATATACTCTAGTCACTTATTGGCCAATGTATTATAATATATGTACAAAGTTATGACAGATAAGGACATGGGTCATATTGCACTTTGAAATGGTTCAACATGAGAATAGATCATGAGTTTGAGATGCTGAGACATGGGTGGTGGCATGAATGCCACACAAAGGAAATGTGAAACACAACAATCAAATGGTCTCATACGACACTCCTCCTCAACCGGTGACCTCTGCTGTTCATCACTAAACTTAGGATTAGCCACAACACAGGCCGAAGCCCAGATACATTCTGTGGATTGAGAAGTGCTAAGTACATAAGTAGTTAACTACGGTACCTAATTCTAATAATAGGAAGGGAGTGTGGGTGATGAAAATTACGTCCTAGAGGCTGGATCTACATCGCATATCCAGAAGGGGGTGTCAGTACAGCTGTACAGGAGTGAGACTGCGATAACGCAAGGGGAGCAAGATATCCAACAAACACAATAGGGAAATGTTCCGAAGTGTTAGGCTGATGTCTGTACGCTCTGGAGTGTTAGCAACATTCTAACACACTGTAGAGACAAGCTTACCAGCTGCAGTGTACACAGAGTGAGCCAAGAACGAAGCTGTACTGTGACTGCAGACAGGTATAAAACGATTAGAGCGGTCTAAACAAACGAAATGTGTGGATGTCCTCACCAGTCTTGCTTTCAATGGAGAGGAAAGGGAGATGAGGGAAAGCAAGCAGCACCAGATCCTCTAATCTTCGTCCATCAGTAGGCCTCTGCTCACTCATGTGGCACCCACTGATGGGATTATAGGGTCTGGTGACTGGGTGAGATCTAGCTGATCCCGGGGCGGACCGGACACCAGTGTGGGTGCGGAAGACGAGAAACAAGTGTCCGGAGCGGTCCGGACACTTGTGAACAAGTCCAGGAACAAAGGGAGAACCAAATGGGGCGAAGATCCATAAAAAAGTCTTATCAGATCAAGAGGGGAATAGTAGGTAAAAGTGTACATAGCGTCTGCATATATGGACCGATTACGCCAGGAATTGAAGCTATCGTTGTTAAGAGTATTGACAGTAACATAACAGGGGAAGCTCTACATTGCGCTAGAACGAGCACAATAACGAAAATGAAAATGAAAGCTTTTTAGCTCGAGTTGAGAACAAAACACAAAACACGTCTCTATGACCCCAGATCATCGCCTGAGGGGCTGTGAGCGTCGTCAACACCTTGTAATAATGTGAAAGATGATATGTGATCGAGAGAAGTGCATATATCGAACAGGGAATGTACAATGAACGAAAATAAACTAGACTGAGTTGAGAACATTTGCAACAATCTAGACAGGAGGTGCTATAAGTGTCCCAAGTATGTCTAGATTGTTGCAGGGGTATCTGTTGTGTGCAGAGGCCTCCAAAAACGCTCCCTACCCTTGGAATCCGCCTTCATGTCGAACTCTGGTATCAACGGTATCCCATTGTCCTTTCAATCACTCCAACAGATTCCAGCATTTACATGTGATTACTGAAGGTGTGAAGAATGTTGGGAGAATGTGTATGGCTTGAAGAGGAGTAACATGGCAACGATATCCATATCTCATATTTCATTGTAATTTTGTCAGGATTGCTTTACCCCCATTTGCCCAGCTTGTTTCAGCTTGATCAAGCTAAAGCCGATCAAGTCACAAGGGACCAGCCCGCCATATTTTGCGACAAGTCGGCTTGGCTATCATTACATACAAGTCACACTGCTATAAATAGCAAAGTATGATGTGTTGACTTGTTGGCAACAAGCTGAAAAGCCAGCCAAGCGGACCAAGCAAATCACATCATTTTACAATGTTACAGATGTTGAACTCAACTTCTAATTCCCCAACCCTGCCTGTAGATCCTCCAGCCTGGAGAACATGTTGCAGACATGTTCCTTTCAGCCCTTTTTATGCACCTGCAATTTCTGCCACCCTTCTGGGTTGCTGTGCTTTATATTGACCTTGGTCCAGGATCCACCATCTAGCCAGCACCAAATTCCTCCAGCGGTGTATTGAGTGACTGAATACCGTGTTTTGTGTGTTTGGACTCCTGTATTCAAGTGGTAAAGGAGGGCTGAAAGTAAGAGGATGGTACATCCTGGTGGGAATTCTATCAGCACCTTCAAATCCCACAGGACCAGGTGCCCCCTAAGTTTGGGATTGAACGAACCTAAGGTGGTGGCGCACATGTCATGAGCTGTGTTTTTTGCATTAGTGTGGATATGAGTTCGAGTACATGGTCCGAAGTTGACAGTAATGCAAGCAAACTCAGATTTAGGGAAGTTAGAATTGGAGCTCAGGACGGCTTGCATATAATTTCCAGTTGCCTTCAAAGTAGTACCTGTAATTTTTCGGTGAAAATGTTGCATAGGCAGCTGCAGATGAATGGTGAGTCAGGGACAGGGCAAGGCAGTTCAGGGCTCACAGCTCTGGTGATGGGCAATGTGGGACATGTAGAGACGGCTTAGGAGCTGCTCCATAAGGCGTCTCCTCAACCCATCCAGACACATAAGATGTGGTTGCCCCTTGCCATATGAGATGCCGTATCCCCCTTTCCGCATTTTTCGGCTGGCTTGAAGTTGGCTGCCTCTCGAGCTTTTGATCAACTCAGCAGCCTTGGTGACATCTTGGTTGTATTGTGGCGTCTCAATCTTTTTAACGGCAATGGCGAGGATCTGGCTTTTGGAGTCGACAAAGGGAATGCTGGTGCTGAATTGCAAGGTGTAGGTAAGGGGTTGTGGAAAAAAGTTTAGAGAAGACATGATCTGTCGAATTCTACCACTTCAAATCCTTGTTCCTTGAACCATGAGGGCGGCCTGTTTGTTGTTTTTCCTGAGGTCAACTGCTCTGCAACAACATAACTATCCTCAGCAACTGGAAGCTCTTCTGAGCTAAATTGGGTGTCCAAGGGCTGGGCATCTTTAACACCCACTGAAGTGTCATAGCTTCCTAGATGACCTTGTGCTTTGTATGCTTTTTGTTTCTTTCATGCTTGTTTACAACTTCTATATGACACTTGAGGTGGGTCACTGGCAGGCAAGGGACACTTAGAACTCAAAGAAGGAGCAGGAGGTAGGGCCACATCTTGATATTCTTCGGGTTCTTCAAGGCTGGCAACTAATTCCTCCTGAAAAGCGCAATCAACTAGTGGCTCTATTGTAAAATCTTTGGCAATTTGGAACGGCTGGATGTTGTCAAACTTGATGTACACAAAGACAAAGATGAGAGCATGAACCATTGAAATTTCACATGTTAATCTTCTTTTGAGCCACTTACAATGAGTCTTATAACTACTATTTTGATAGGGAACCTGGCCACCTAAGCATTTTTCTTATACACCAGGTCGAGAAGATTACGATTCTCAAAAGAACTGTTTGCAGAGGTTAGAGAGACCCCTTAGGCATGTTACCTATGAGTTTTGTGATTTTAAACGTAGCAGCTCAGGTCTGGTAAATATTTTGCTGACATGAGTCAGTTTTTGGCCAAAACCGGGTACCTGGCCAGTCGTGGGAAAATACACTGGTACTGCTCGTTCTGCTCACTTCTGAGAGAGTATGTGAGTGTCAGACATGTCAGACATGGTCTAAATTACATATTGGAGCACTCTGTTACTATCTTACAGGGGAAACTGGGCCATGTAATGGTATTTTGACTTTTATAGAGCCTCACTGTAGACATCATAAAAGACATGTTATCCATGGTTATTCAGGTAGTATGACATGTGAGATTAGTAATTGTGTAGTGAGATGCTGGAGGTGAGTATAGATGAGTTGGAGGTAAGTCAGAATGGGCTAGGGATGGGCCATATAATGTCGACCGGATTTAAACTACAAAGAACTGACTATCAGCAACAAAAGGACCATAAATTTGACTTTTTGTAGTAGCTTGAGGTCAATATTACACACCTAGGAACCTCGCCTGTCAACACCCTTCACCGACTCTGGTGTACAGCTTGTCCATGAAGACCTCATGTAATGGTGCTTCTTCACAGTGATTGAGCATTAATGGACCAGAAATCTTTGGTAAAATCTTGACAAGTGCAGAGAATTGCTAAAAAAGACATCAAAATTGACTATACAAGAGCTCATGGCAATGCACATACATCTGGTATCAGAATACGGCAAATGGATCTAACCCTCCAACAACCAAGAAAAAGGATATCTACACTTAAAAAATGCCCTGCTCAGGAGCTTGTAGAATAGAATGAGTAAAGAGAAAATAAATACTGTAGAGTGAAGCGGGGGTGTTGAAGACCAGAATAAAACCATAACTGTTGGGAACGACATAGTTTTTATCACGCAACTGGAGGAACTAAGAAGCCATGAGGGATGTTACATAAGAAAACCACGTGAGATCGGCTTCTGGGCATCCTCTCTGACCGGTTTCCCAGCCTGCCCTCTCTCACACAAGCTTCGATACTCGGATGCGCAATGGTTTATAGTGTTTATATTTACTACAAATTTTACCCCAGAGTCACCCAATTCAAAGATATTATACAAGTGGCCAGGTACCCAGTGTACATCGGAAAATGATGTGATTTGCAGGGCTGGCTTGACCGGCTTTTCGGCTTGCTCCTAAGCTGCAAGCCGACAAGTCTGACAAGTTAATAGAAATATATATTGAAATTCTATTCAAATGTATTCAATTCAAGTTAAATATTATTAAAATAAATTGGTCTAGACTCTACTTGTAACGTTAAACCACCAGTCTGGTCCAGCTTGTCACTTGACAGGCTTTTTTCGCTTTTTTTCGCTTGAACAAGCCGAAAAAAGCCGGTCAAGACAGGGTCAAGCTAACTCGGACTAATCCCGATGTATAGTACTCGGAGATTTCTTCCTATTACCATATGACTATTTTCTCGAGGATGGATTATCTCGATTTCCCAATATCTCGATTTCCGTCAGCCATACCATTGTGTCATCACCCACCATGCCAGCTGAGTCCGAATCTTCTGATAGCATTGCAGGTGCAAGTATTCCTGACAACGAACCTTAGTCAGTGAACCAGCAGGTGTGTCATACCTGCTTGACACCTGAGTTATTTATTTATTGACCATGCTTTGCCTCTCTTCAAGGAACACAAGGTTCATGAGGTTCTTGAGTTGTCTGTTACTCAAGTTCATTATAATTACCCCTCATCTCCTTACTTTCTTTACCCACCTCTCTTTTATTAGGACAACAGCTTTATTGGCTTCGTCAAGCTGAAACAAGGGGGCCAAATGGGGTCAAAATGGGGGGCAAGCAAAACTAATGTAATTACAATGTAGAGTAGTTTAAATACTGGATGTGTTTCTACTAGTAAAAGTAGATTCCTGCAATCTATCTTTTACACTCTACATCACTACTCTCAGTGTCAAAGATATGAGTGTTCCACAGAAGGAAACAAAGAAAGAGTAGATGAGAAATAAAAACAATGGCAGAAATGTTGACAGAGCGTTTAAGCTGTAAGCCAACAGCACGCGAGTATATGCACCAAATGAGGAATAAAGTATACTAAAAAGAGAAAAGAATAAGTTAAGACTCAGTGTGATGGATGTTGGCTCAACATCTACATTTGAAAGGCTTGGGTTGAAGTCAAAATGGGCTCAATGCTCAAATGTAAAGAAAGTGAGAGTAAGGAGAAAGAAAGGTGACATTCCCTTTTCAAGAGGGTTTGTTTATGTATTCTACATACAAACTCATGATTCTTCTATGTATCAGATTGATGTATAGTAATAGAAAGTAATTGAATAGACACAGCTTCTACGCTTCTACCTACACTTCACCTTAAGAGTTCTTTTTACAAAGGTAGTTAACTACTGTACATAACTCTAATAATAGGGAGGGAGGGTGGGTGACGAAAAATACGTCCTAGAGGCTGGATCTGCATCGCATATCCAGGAGGGGATGTCAGTACAGCTGTACAGGAGTGAGACTGCGTTGATAACGCACTGGGAGCGAGATATCCAACCAACAAACACAATAGGACAATGTTCTGAGGTGTTAGGCTGATATCTGTACGCTCTGGGGTGTTAGCAACGTTCTAACACACTGTAGAGACGAGCTTACCAGCTACAGTGTACACAGAGTGCCAATAACGAAGCTGTACACTGTACTGTGACTGCAGACAGGTATAGAGTGATTAGAGCGGTCTAAACAAGCGAAATGCGCTATGGATGTCCTCACCAGTCTTGCTTTCAATGGAGGGGAGGAAAGGGAGATGAGGGAAGAAAGCAAGCAGCACCAGATCCTCTAATCTTCGTCCATCAGTAGGCCTCTGCTCACTCATGTGGCACCCACTGGTGGGATTATAGGGTCTGGTGACTGGGTGAGATCCAGCTGATCCCAGGGCGGACCGGACACCAGTGTGGGTGCGGAAGACGAGAAACAAGTGTCCGGAGCGGTCCGGACCTTGTGAACAAGTCCAGGAACAAAGGGAGAACCAAATGGGGCGAAGTATCATAAAAGTCTTATCAGATCAAGAGGAGAATGGTAGGTAAAAGTGTACATAGCGTCCGCAGATATGGACCGATTAAGCCAGGAATTGAAGCTATCGTTGTTAAGAGTATTAACAGTAATCTGTGAACAGGGGAAGCCCTACATTGCTCTAGAACGAGCATAATCACGAAAATGAAAATGAAAGCTTTTCAGCTCGAGTTGAGAACAAAACACAAAACACGTCTCTATCACCCCAGATCATGACCTGCAGGCGTCTGGGGGTCGTCAACACTTTGTAATAATGTGAACAATGATATGTGATCGGGACAAGCGCATATATCGAACAGGAAATGTACAATGAACGAAAATAAGACGAAGTCAAACTAGACTGAATTGAGAACATTTGCAACAATCTAGACAAGAGGTGCTATAATTGTCCCAGGTATGTCTAGATTGTTGCAGGGGTACCTGTTGTGTGCAGAGGCCTCCAAAAACGCTCCCTACCCTTGGAATCCGCCTTCATGTCGACCTTGGTGTCAGCGAGTCTCAGAATGAGGTGAACGACGTCTCTCACACTTGCCCAAGGTGCATCCAGCTCAAGCATAACACTTCCAGCCTTCTAAACCCTCTTGGTTTGGTTTTGGTTTTGGCTGCGCACTATAACAAGAAAGTGAGTATAATAAAAGTGGAATTGAATGAATTTCATGTATGTAACTATAATAGTGAAAGAAACAGAAAAGGAATAGAAATAGTAAAAGAGTCGGAAAGTGCCATTGGTGAGGGGAAAGTGATGATTCAATCAGAGCAAAGCGGCTTTATGTTCTTGATGTGTATAACATAATAATGAGTCATCTTTCTATTGGGAAGATGGATGCGCTGTTGATGTAGGTAAACTTGAACTTGCTGAGAAAACCAAGTGTGAGGGAGTGGTGACAGTTAGGTCAGCCAGTACCTCCACATCAGCCTAACAAGCTACTCAACAAAGTTACTCTCTGTATCTTCATCTCACTAAATGTAGGTACTTGGGTTCAATGTATATCCCTGCATGCTAGTATGCTTGCAAACATCAGAAAAAATCACCTTTAGGCCATGGCAAAAGTCAGCCATGGTTTTAAGGTCAAAATTTGCCATGGCATTTGAAATCATGGGTGGGGAAAGAGCTATCAAAAAAAGCTCACAACAGAGGAATGCATCTATGATGAAGATGTCAATGCAGCAGCTGGTATTCTCTGGTCTCTGATTGAATCAAGTCTCGTGTCCGAAGTCACTACTCCTGTTATAGAGGAACTGCAAAAATTGAACATCCCAAGACTAGTAAGCAGATATGTTAATCAGGCCTGGTATATTTGTTGTGATTTTTGGGATGGACTCAAGCTTAGCTTGTTTGTGTAATATCACCAGGTTCAGGTCTTAAACTCACCATTGATGGACTGGAGTACAACTTTTCAAACTTTGAGCAGGCACTTCTAGAAGTATATTTAACCCAGGGGTATTCTGTTTTAGTATTCTTTATAATTATGGGTTTCTTGAAACTGATAAAAAGCCAGGTGGTCTCATACTGATTTTTAACATCACTATGGGAAGGGCTAAAGCTGATACTTTGACAGCCAAAAAGAAGATTGCTAGTTCAGGTGCTAATTTTGTTGTGGTTGATCTAAAGTGGTTGTTATAAAGAACCTGCCACTATTTTTGCCTTTAACTCAGAGCAGTTTCGTGGAACAACTGTAACTGGAGGTATAGTCAACTACAACATGACATTTGCACTTTCTCAGAGAGTGGCTGACAAACTGGCTGTTAATGGAGGGATGTATAGTCTGAACATCTTAGAATAAACTTTGATTAACAAGTATTATTTCTGTATCATGTTCATGGACACAGTACTGAGTCCTTTCAGAGCCACGCTTTAAAGATTTAATGCTGAAGTCATGATTTTCAGGTTTCTAAGTATGTTCATGGCAAGGTGTCCTTGTGTATAACAAATGAGGAGTGTCAAAGTAAGAAATAGATGACCAAATTAGACAGAGATAGAAGTCATAGTATGAGACTGCGTTGATATATCCAACAAACACAATAGGATGATGTTCCAAGGTGTTAGGTTGATATCTGTAAGGTATGGGACATCCTCGCAGCATGACATCCTATATATGGTTGTAAATACCAACAAAATGTAGGAAAAGACTGATTAGGCCAGAAATTGAAGCTGTGGTTGTTAAAACTCTTAACAATCTGCGAGTAGGGGTAGCCCCACACTGCGCTACAACAAGCACAATACCAAAAATGAAAATGAAAGCTCTGCAGTTCCAGTTGAGATTAGAACACAAAACATGTCTAGGGGTCTTCAACACTTTGGAACAATGTGAACAATGATATACGATTGGGACAAGTGCCCATAACGGACAGAGAACGTACAATGAACATAAATAAGATGAAATCAAACTAGAGTGAGTTGAGAACATTTGCAACAATCTAGACAGGGGGGTGCTGCAAGTGTCCCAAGCATGTCTAGACTGCAGGGGTATCTGTTGTGTGCAGAGTCCAGAAACGCTCCCTACCCTTGGAATCTGCCTTCATGTTACAACATATCAATTAGACATGAACAAATCCTTGCAAAATTGTGCAACTTAACAGTCTGAAAGAAATTCCTTTCCACAAAAAGGCTGAAAGTGCAGAAGGGTAGCCGATGACAGGAGATGGGAAACAAAATGAATTGTTTGATTTCAAAAATGTTCACCAACAAAACCAATCTATCATCAACTCATCTTCATGTTCCTATTTGTCTGACCTATGGCTATTTACATCTGATTACTGTTACTTGTGCCATTTTGGATTGCCAGGTTGCAGTCTATTTGAGCTTGATCAGAGTGATACATTCCACCTTCTTCTGCTCACTGAGCTTCTCCATGCATCCCCCTCTTCCTCGTCTGCTGGTCTCAAGCGTTCTCGAGGCACTTCAGCTGCAGTTATTGTCCTCCAAGCAGTCCATATCCATTGGCAAAAATTGGAACTTGAATTTCTGCAAAGCTAATCAGTGTCCTCAGGGTAAGCTCAAGAATGGCTCCTCTCTACTCATCTCAGTTGGCCTTTTGTTGACTCTGTTCTCCATTCACTTTGTGAAACACCTTTTAATGTAAATCGCCTCACACGACCTCTCTTAACTCTTTCTGAGGACTTTTGTTTACTCCCTGGCATTAAAGTGTCTTTTATGTTTCTCATTTGGCAGAAAAGAAAATCCTGTGTCATAACAGACCACACAGGCTCTAGACTGAATGCTTGGAACCTCTAAGGAGGAAGGGAAAATGCACTATGCTGAGATACATTTGGGCAGGTTTTGAATGTTGTTTTGACAGAGCACCACCCTCATGAAGAGATTGTTCTTTTCAAGAGTGATGTAGCAAAGGCATTTCTCAGTCCTGCTCTGTCTGTTTGGCAGCATTTGATCGACATGAAGGCGTTTTTGGAAGCCTCTGCACACAACAGATACCCCTGCAACAATCTAGACATACTCGGGACACTTATATAGCACCTCCTGTCTAGAATGTTGCAAATGTTCTCAACTCAGTCTAGTTTGATTTCATCTTATTTTTGTTCATTGTACATTCCCTGTTCGATGTGTGTGTTTGTCCCAATCATATATCATTGGTCACATGTTGATGACCTCCATACACCTTCAGGCCATGATCTGGAGTCATAGAGACATGATTGTGTTTTGCTCTCAAGTTGAGCTAAAAAGCTTTCACTTTCATTTCCGTTGTTATGCTCGTTGTAGTGCAATGTGGAGCCGCCCCTGCTCGTAGATTGCTGTTAAGAAACTTAACAACAATATTTACCATTCCTGGCCCAATTCTTCCATATATGCAGACAGTATGGACACTTTTACCTACTAATCCCCTCTTGATCTGATAAATCTTTTATGGTACTTCGCCCCATTTGGTTCTCCCTTTGTTTCTGGATTTGTTCAAAAGGTCTGGGTTGCTCCGGACACCTGTTTCTCGTCTTCCGCACACACTGGGATCTGGTGCTGCTTGCTTTCATCCCTCATCTCCTTTTCTTCCTCTCCATTGAAAGCAAGACTGATGAGGACATCCATAGTGCATTTCATTTAATTAGACCGCTCTAATCATTCTATACCCATCTGCAGTACAGTGTACAACTCCATTATTGGCTTCTGTATACACTGTAGCTGGTAAGCTCGTCTCTACAGTCTTTTAGAACATTGCTAACACCCCAGAGCATACAGATATCAGCCTAACACTTCGGAACATTGTCCTATTGTGTCTGTTGGTTGGATATCTCGCTCCCAGTGTGTTATCAACGCGGTCTCACTTATGTACAGCTGCACTAAAACCCTCTTCTGGATGTCCAATGTAGATCCAGCCTCTAGGACATATTTCTTGTCACCCACCCTCCCTCCTCATTATTAGAATTAAGTATTTTAGTCAACTAGCTATGTAATTGGCACTATCTCGATCCACAGAATGTATCTGGGCTTTGGCCTGTGTTGTGGCTAATCTTAAGTTTAGTAATGAGCAGCAGAGGTGAAGTGTTAAACTCACTCCATGATTCCATTTTCCTTGCCCTTGCAGACTTTATCCTGAAGACAGGCATTGATTTGTGTGTCTTTAACATTCCTGACACTAAGAATATTTGCACAGATCTACTCTCTCATCTCTTTTTTAATGATTACAAGCATCAATTCCTCCCTGAACATGTCCACACATTGAGCCACCCCCTGAGCTTGAGCCAGCGCAATGGAGAGAGTCCTATCTCTGAACCCTCTGAACCCCTGAATTGACTTATGTTGGTTTAACTTGCTTGACATAACTAGCCTTTGTGTTGTTTGTGTTTTGGGCTCATAGCTGTTAGTGTCTTCATAGTGAGTTTCCCCTGTGTTTTACTGCTCTGTCTTGACTGTTACTTGGCAGACATGGTTTTGGCAAGAGAATCTTCCACAATCACATCAAGGAAACTTTAATGCCTTTTTTGTCCATCTTGTGACTTTTTAGTGGTGTTGTTGTTGGTTCTGTCGTCTCCCATTTCACCATCAAATACAAGACCGATCCCCCCAAGGGACTGGTCATTGGTCAAGAATTGGGGCTTGGATGGTATGCTCTCTTTCTTGCAGAATAGATATGTATCTCAACTTTTCTAGTTCGTCAATGGTAACGTGTAACATTTGTTAGTCTGGACTGTGTTGAAAATAATGTTGTATCTGTAAGGGGACAGTCTTGTGACAGTCTCTTTGTTCATTGTTTACATCTTTATCATTTTTCTTCATTCTTTATTTATGTTTACCCCCCTTTTTCAGAGTACTTCATGTCCCCAGACTATCAGTTTGGTGGCAGACCTCTCCCTTTCTTTAGTTTCCTTATTGCTTTCTCACTGGTCATCACTTGTGACACTGAGTCTCAGTGTGACTTTACCTTCAGCTGTATAGTATTAGTCATTGATTCTCACAGCCTTGTATATATATGTCACATTCTGCAGGAGAGTCCCTTGAGTCTTTTCTCTTTGGATCCCCTCCTGCAGGTGAGTACCTACTTACTCATTCTGTATTTAGCTCATTATATATTCCCTTTGGATCCCCTCCTGCAGTTGTTGAGTGTATTCCTCACTTGTCAGGAGTTGCCCTTACAGTATCCCCCTGGGTCAACACAACCACTGATGCAGTTTATGTATGCCAGCAGAGGGAACACTTACACACTTACCGCAAGATATCTCACCTGAGATCAGTGTTGAAAGGGTAAGGCCCAAAGGGCAAAGGACAGGTCAGCCTGTCACCCGGAGGACACCTGACCATCGCCCAACCCTAAAATCTGACCTGCCCCATTCCCACCCAGGGTAGGAAAAAAAGACTGTGCCAGGTGGGCGGCATGTTGACAAATCATAATTTCTGTTTGATTACCGTTCTGCTCTTTTAGATACCAGAGAAATCAGAGTCAATGCATGAATCATTCTGCTGAGCTTTGCACATGAATTTTTTAGGCTTGATGCTTGTGGCTGAGTATGGGGGTTTGTGAAAGGCCAGTGGAAGACAAAAGGCCTGGTAATGAAGAAGTTGTAACAGGTTCACATTTTTTTCTGGGCAGTTGTCCAGCTGTTTCAGAGGTTGTAGGGCTTAGTCTCCTTCACTGCAATTGCCTGGGGAGTCAGAGAAAGTTGCAAAGTAGAGAACAGAGAAAGAACTGAGGAGCTGAGAAAAAGGAGCCAAAGTGAGTAGTGTGAGAGAAACATCTCCAGGATTTTCAAGACTGTCATCTGAAAGTGGATCGAAAGGAGGGTCATCAGCTAGATCGTCAGAAAGGGATTGCTCTTGAGCAGCAATATGACTTCAAGGAAATTGAATGATGCTACAATCTGTAACCAACCCAATCTATTGCACAACCCGTTCAGCACGGATACTGATGACACCACCATATTCATCAAGCCTTAAATGTCAAAATGGTGTTATAGTTAATTCAGTTAATTCAGCTACTCATTGACACAGCCCTATCTTTTTCATGACTCTTGATGACTTCTTTCCTTTTTCTGACTGGACTCTGACTCCTAAAATGACTACTAGTGACTAGGAATATGTTATATTCATGCCTTTCATCCACCTTCATCTATATTAATCCAGATCCTTCCAGTCCAGTTCATTTACATTTACATTCAACATTGTTACATCTGTGTTATCTGGCTGGATCCGCTTTGTCCAAATTATTTTCCCACACTTCCTTTATCTATTTCTTGTCTAACTATGTCCGGCTGGATCCGCTTTGTCCAGATTATTTTCTCATGCTTCTTCTAACTATGTCCAACTGAATCCAGACTGGTCTGGACTTTTTCCTTACTTTTCTCACCATCTGAGATATTTCTGAATACTTTCCTTCATGTTTTACTCATTTCCCCTCATGACTTTTACTCATTTCCCCTCATGACTTTTACTTGTTTCTACTCATGACCTTCCTCATGTCATGTTACGCCTTGTCCTTTTCTCTTTATATCACTTTGCTCTCATATTATTGTCTTTTCTCTACTTCTTTTTACCTCAGGTCTGGAATGTTACCTTTAATCTGGACTGGAAATCTTTAGTATTTAAGCTCTTTACTTTTTTGTATGTATGTCAAGTTAAAAATTGACTAAGCTGGTTCTTTTTATCTCCTGTTCATCCTAAGCCAACACACGTCGATCCGGTTCTTGTCATGAACAGTGGTCTTAGGGGCCTTTATTTCCTTTTGCACACTTATTTCCATTCTTACATGTTGCCATTTCTTCACATTCACAGTCTTGCATTTCATTCCATCAGATCCCTTAGCTCGGGAGAATTCCTTGCTATGACTCTTCATTTGATCTTCCATTCCTGATGCCTGTCACTGTCTTGTTGTTCTGTGATTCCGTTGTTACCTTGTTTCACTTCGTTGTTCTATGATTCCATCAGCCACACTGCCTCCTTGATTCCTGAACTCGTAGCCTTATTGTATATAGCTAGTCCTGTCAACACCTGGTTCCCCATCTTGACCTCTTTGTCTGTTGGGACCAGGTGTGTTATCTGTTGTCTGTAGCTAAACCTAATCTTGACCTCTTTGTCTGTTGGGACCAGCCTTCACTCTTTGTGACAGTTCTGGTTTAGACTTTGTCCTCTCATTTTGTCTTTCATTGGATCCACTCCAGATCCTATTTCTCCCTAGAACTCCGGACGGCTGTCTCCTTGTTCTGGACTTGTCCGGAAGTCTCTTTCCTACTTGGATTTCATTTTTCCTTCTGGATCCACTTCTCGGTCCTCCTTTGACCTCCACCCAAGTTTTGGATCCTTTCTGAATCCAGTACTTACCTGGACTTTACAGAATAATATAAGGATCTGTCTGTACCACAAGTATCTCTAGCGTCAATATTTTATAACTCAAGTATTTGAAAATCAAGTATCAAATAGAACAATTGTTGGCACATCTGCCGGCTATTGTTTTTGATCAATCAAATCTCAGCCACTAATTGAATTTAATCCCCCAACAACCAACACGTTCAGCTGGCTTCTCAATGCTAAATTCAAGTTGCATATCAAACCTCCAAACCCTTTGTGTAGCAAGTCTGTGTCATTGGTCCACTGGATAGGATGATATCACATACCCGAACTTACTCATAATCCATCCCAGCGACTCAATCAGTTCGGTCAAACCCAATCTAATTGTTAAGTCCGAGCAAAAACCAGATCCGGAACTTGGGCGGAGGTCTTAGGAAATGAGAAGGACGGATCCGAAGGGATCCGGAGTGAAGTCTAAATTAGACTGAGATGGAACTCAGTGTAACTTCAACATTGAAGCGTGTAGATGCGAGGAGAGAATCAGAACAGAGATTAAGAGACCAGCTAAATCGATTTTAGACTTAAGCTACATACTACATTGTACAGAGCTTAAATACTATGGACGCGGTCTGGATACGGAATGATGCTCCGGACCAAAAGTAACACGATGTCAGAAGTAAGGGAAAAATAAGATTGGAAGGGAAACACTCAGTAGATCATCATCGTGTGAAAACCCATATGACATGAAGGAGAATAATACATGATAAGTCAGGAGATGGAGAAGAGTAAAACATGAGGAGGAAAAGAAGAACATGTGAACAATAATTATGGGAAAACGAAAGGATCATCCGGATCTGGTCCGGATGAGTCGAGTTCAGTATAGGATAGGAAATGAAAATGGTCTGGACGGATCCGGAAGGAATCAGATGAGAAATACATGGATGTAACACTAATCAACTATTCGAATTTCGGTAATTGATCTTAATATACTAACTATACTTACTTAGATCCTCGAGCCCATGTCCTAACATGGTTCTACACACCATGCTGAAAAAATGTGTCCTGAACACATCTACAAATAAACATTGATATGTAAAACTTTGGGAAACATTTGAGACTTACCTGACATTCACTGATACCTGTTCATAAAATGAGAAACAAAAAGATCTATGTTAGCTGGATGTTGAAGTATGAATGAAGAGTATAGGTGAAGAAAATAGTCAGCCATGTCATCTGGTGCTCACTGATATGCTTCATATGGGAAAGAGCACTGTGCCAGATCTATCAAGAAAGTTGTGCATGTTGTTGTGCATGTTGTTTTTGCATTATTCTGTTTGTTGATATTTACTGTCTTTAGTGTCTCATCTTCCATCAAGACTCATAGCAGATTTGCTAAGCAAGCCAAGTATGTCTCTCATAGCCCTCTAGTTGCTGTTGTCTCTAATTCTATCAGGTCACACTTCTCACATAGCAGTGTTTTATATTTGTACTTCTCTTCTCACTCATGTTTTTTGTCTGCTTGCTTATCTTTTGTCTCCTCATTAGAGAAACAAAGTCATTTCAACATCCTGAGTGTATCTTTTTTCTTCTTTATTTTACTAGTACTTTATTATTCTTTACATAAATGTTGAGAATTTTGATTATTTTTTGCATAAATGTTGTGATTTCACAACATAAATATAAAAAATATAAAACTGAGCAAAAACAGCTTAGATCTCCATAACAAGAAAGAATTACCAAATGAGACAAATTGCAGCATAACTTTCATAAGAAATTTATTAATTTTGTTTTTCAAAATTAGGTATTATTTAATTATTTGCTTATTTAATTTTCAAAAATTTCTTGGAGGGGTTTTTCTGGTTATGCTATAATTTGTCTCTTTTTCTTGTTATGGAGATATAAGCTATTTCTGCTCAGCTTTATACTTTTGTGAGATTAAAATTCTCAACATTTATACAAAGGATAATAGACATCTTCTTGATGGGTATGAATTTTGTCAATCAGTACCAACTATGATCAATCAATCTCATCAGCAAACATTGATAGATGTTAGTTGATTCAACTCAACAATCTGTTTATGTTTTAAAGAAAAGCTACACCAAAGTCTGGATCTGCATGCAAATTAGTCAGCTGATGTGGTAAAACTTTTTAAAAAATACAGATTAGTTAACTGCATGATATTTTAAATAGTGGCAGTTAAGGGTTACGTAGCCCAAAGTGGAAGAGTGAAAAATAGTATATTTTACACCGGACGGAATCACCGTGGAAGTTGCGACGCAACTTCCGCAATGGAAGCTGTAGGGAACCTGGCACGGACCTGACAAGTCCACCACGTGTTCTCGCCTCATGGCCATTAGTACTTTCCGCTTTCGTAGTTACAAATCCTTTGTACAGTAGATCGATCATTTATCAATACTAATTACATGACGCAAAAGTCTTTCTCGTTACAAACTAATATACACGAAGAACTTTTTGCTGCAAGAAAGAAATACACAGCCCGACATGAGTAACTATCGAAAGATCAAGCGATAGCGTCCATTTCAATTATTAACGGTTCGATAATTGTACGCCAAGCATTTTCGTCACTGAGTCGAAAGATCTCGAGGTGTCGAACATGACCTAGGTATAGGGTCATGCACCGTTATACGAACAGGAGTCGATGAACTTACACTCGGGACACATAGCACGAACACGCTCGATGCCGGCGCTATCAAGCGAGAGGTGGACTAGTCTCTCTAAGACGACGTGAGCGGAAGAGGAAAAAGACGAAGAAAAGAAAAGAAAAAAACACCAAAGACGCACCGACGCGATGACAATACCTGACCGCGACAGGATCGTACCAGTGGTGCTCATTCGAAGAGCACCGCTTGTCCCACTCCTTCTGCCTGTCCTTAATCGGACGGCAAGTACGACCAATTTTGAATAAGAATGAATTGTCGGCAGTGGCGTCGTCGATTATCTTGAAGCAGTAAATCAATCCTGCCTCATCAGCAGGAGAAATGGGTTTATTTAGTGTATGGGCAAGTTTTTCCTGTGATATCTAAGGTTTTTCAGGATAAGAAGACATTATATGGATGTATAAAGATATATGAACTTACCACTGCTGAAAGAGGAAGCATTGTTTGGTGAGTAAAGGTGTGGAAGGATTGATGAGGAGTAGAGTTGTAGAGAGAAGGGGAGAGAAGGATACAAACTAGACCACGCAAAAGTTAGATTGGATTACCCTGGGGGCCAAACGCGACCACGCAACAGAGACCAGGAACACCTGCACATCTCAGACAAGAGATGCAGGGATCTTTTGAGGCTCTGAACATGATAGGTGCTGTTGGTGAAGGCATCTGGTGGAGGAGAGGGAGTGAGAGGGAGAGAGAGAGGGAGAGAGAGAGAGGGAGGGAAAAGAGGAAAGGATAGACACAGAAAGAGGGGGAAGGAGATTGGAAGAGGCACAGAGAGAAGGAAGGGGGGAGGGGGAGGGAGAGGGGAGAGGGGAGGGAAGAAGGAGAAGAAAAGAGGGGGGGGGAGGAAGGCATAAGAAAAAGATAGGGGACATGAGGAAGGGGAGAGGGGAGAGGGGAGAGGGAGGTACAGGGAAGGAAGTACAGAGAGAGAAAAAGAGGGGGAACACAGAGATGCAGAAAAAGAGAAGATGCAAGAGGTGCAAGAAAGATGACAGAGGGATGGAGGGAGGTGGGGAGGAAGAGAGAATAAGGGGGAATGGTGAAGAAAATATGCTGGATTTACCTGCTGGTGGTGGTTCTTTTGGAGGTGCCATCTTGGAAAACAGTGCTTGACTTTAGAATCAAGAGACACCATAATTGTATCTACCGTACAGTGAGTATCTACGTGACAAAAGGCGTGTGTACTGCAAAGAGATGAGGATGTCTATTACAATTGATTTGAACTATCAAACACGAACGACTAGCGGCAGGTCCAGAGATCGAATCGACGTGATTATTGTTACCAACGCCTCCGAAAACTAGCATCGACCGGCTGCTGTTTAAAGGTCAGTCAGATGACAAAATGAGGGATATGGACGATTTCGAGGTACTAAGGTATCTGATATCACCAAGTGATTGCCAACGAAAAAGGTTTCTCCATTACTGTGCTCGTTGATGTTAGTGTATCGAATGGGGAGTTAGTCTACTCATATCAATAATGAACGATGCCATCGCTAGATTGGGCCGGAACTGAACGGGAACGGGGTGTCTATATCCCTCCCCGAAAATTTCAAGCGTTGGGCATCAGCGTATCATAACCTGCTCCCCAGACGAAAAAGGGGATTTTGTCATCTTTCCGACGGCTATGGTAGGATTTTTCAAGCCAGCACTATGATCGAGATTTCGCAGTAATCAGAGATAAGGAGCATCACAACGCGATGCTGTGGACAACCCAAAAGACGGATGCAGGTATATTGGACCCGGACCTAGGCAATTCGAGAACACCTCGCCCGTCAAGAGTATGCGTGACCCACCCGATCAAATTTTTTCCATGTTAAGGTGAGTATGTTAGATGCGCGAAGCATGAAAGGGAGTTCGAGAAGGCTTAGCGAGGCAAGTTGACGAAACCATTGGAGTAGTTTGGTTAGATCTACCAAACGTCAAAGACTGTTCCGAGCAGTAAGAATAGGAGTGAGCGAAGCCGGTTTCAATCGTGTAGAAGTGAAGTCCATGAGCCATTACTATCGGGATCACTCGGAGGAGCACCTTATTCGTTCGACAGGCAACCTCGAATATCGCACTCTCAAAAATAGTGGATAATATCTCGATCCGAAGTCACGAAAGAGGGTTCGCTCGAGTAGTCGCTAGAATATTATATTTTATTTGCTAGGGAGGTTCTGAAGGATAGTGCACGTAGATGCTCTGCACATACAGAGCTTCTACAGGCTACAATATGTCTGTACATACGGACACATTTAAGGCTTTCCATGGGACGATCTCGGCAGGTCAAGTCCATGAATTCGTGATGCACCTGACGAGTTAGAACAAGAAAATCAGTAGAACGTAGGCATAAGAGCAGACCTCCGCACAGGCTGAGGCTAACTGATACCTGAAAACACGCCTGCACATGCGGACGTGCCACCATATTCTCTGCACAAGCAGAGATACAGGATACAAAATAATCATGAGCACGTGAATGAAGAACCGTGAGTGGTCACATGCTTTCGGACTCCGCTGACCGCCAAAGCTTCCACTCCACTCGACTTTTCCCTTTCCAAACGATTACCGTTACGATCATGCTCTACCTGTGTAGAGTGCGAGCAGTCTTCTTGTGTCGACTGCTGGTATCTACGGTCAACATGTGTTGACTGTTGCGCTTATGAGTACCGTGTTTCGCTCACGGAATACCTCCGTCTGTTGTTCTGTGTCGCAAAATATCTTATCAGAACGTCGAGATAAGTGATTTTCTGCTTTTCGATTCTTGTACTTACCCTCGTTTACAGTCAAACTCTCGATACACCGTCTTGATCTCTCGTTCTAGTAAACAAACTCCGAAGACACCCGGTAAGTAGTCATATGTGACGCAATCGGCCGCACTTCACGCAATTTCTGTTTTAGGGATCCATATCCCTTTGTCCAGCCATGAGTACTTACTCGTGCACCAGAAATTCCTTTGTTCCACCACCACGCTCCGCTTGTGCAGAACGTAGGCAGTCTTCATGTGTTGACAGCCCCACTTTTCCTGACAGATCCAATACAAAAGAAAAACCTCTTAAGCACAAAGAGGGTTCTCGATAGGCAACCATGGATCCCTCTTCGAATCCCCCACCTCCATCGCTTCCACCGTCGGCCATCCCAAAACCAGTACCATCTGGATCTTCCAACAAAACTCAGCGGAATAAAAAAGACCCTCTGTCTGCAGCTAGACAACGCAAACAGGACACTCGCGTTGGAAAACTGCAAGCGTCTCGCATTTCAAAGTTTGAAGCCATCGGCAAAGGTATTACTCGTACCTCCTTTCATGTATCCATTCTGACTAAAAGAACCATAGCGGCACAACAAAAGACTTTACAGAACAAATTGCTGACCTCCAAGAAACCCGGCCAATCATCCTCGACATCATCCGGTATGTATCCATTCGTTAGGATTGCTCTAATTGTCAAAGACAGCTAACCGTACTTCAAGTTCTCCTAGACCAAGACTACGAAATGGGATCCTCGGACCCCTCTGGTAGTGGAGACGAACACAGCAGCAGTAGCCAGCCTACCGATGACGACGGACGTAGCGTTGACGCTGACGACCAAAACGTCCAGAACATGTTGCGTTAGTATCGTCCATTCCGAAGTACGATTTCTTTCTTACATTCATTGTAGAACCGCCTTCGCTGCTATTCAAACCACCCGGTCCGAAACAAAACCCTCCCCCCTCCATGTTCCAATGGCCTTTTGGTACGCCGTCTAACGCTGGCGCGTCAACGAGTGGCCAACCTCCGCCAAACGCTGGTAGTGCTAGCACGGCGGCAATGGGTGTTCCTCCTGCATCGACCACTGGCCCCACTGCTGCTGCCACCTCGCTTGGCGCTAAACCACCGGCTAAATCGGGTTCCAAGAACAGTAGACGAAAGACGCAACCTCTCGATGTTGATGACGACGACCAGTCCCCTCCCTCGAAAGCGAAAAAACCACGAAAGCCAGCTTTTTTGCAGATCACCAAGGCGCAGAGGAGCAAATGGAACCTTGGTGA
>ML179538.1:0-66625 GCA_004369135.1 Dendrothele bispora CBS 962.96
GGCGGAGGGCAATGACCAAAGACCCCCGCTCACTGTCTCCAGCCATCACAAGAATAGAGATACTGACCATGACAATTCTAAATGTACACTTTGCAATTGAAATGCACGTGAACAAACCTGTCACACACCTTACTAAGACTCTTACAGCCTTGCCGAAGCCATGCCATGTAATTTATAATCATTCTATGGTGCCAGAAGGCCTTAGAACAATGCCGGTAGAGCTTTGGGCATAGCCACTGAGTTGCCCATGTTATTTACAAGTAGCGGTGCTTGATTTTGACCTGTACATTTAGCAATGTACTACAGCATCAGCTGAATATGGCCAGAAATTGTGTTAACCACTGACGCAATGAGGAATATACAACTAGAACGCACTAAGGTATAATCAACCTATCGATACTTCTAACCAGCTTCCTCTCAACTTCGAGCTTCAAGCTTCAGTATTCATCGCATCCTCATCGGTGTACTTCTCCAAAGCCTCCATGTAAGCTTATCCAATGGGGCTCTTTTCCACGACATATTGCGGAAAACAGATGCGTTCCAAAAACTGCTGTCAGACACGCCGGATTCGAAGTTACGTCATATGAAACGCACTTGGTGTAGGAGATCTGTGTGGAGCTTGGGAAACCGAGTGTCTCTGGCACTGAGGAGCAGAATCAGACGGAAAGGCTCAGAAGTGCCAGTGGGCAGACGAAGAAACGTACTCGGCAAATTTCAAAATCCGATGATTTATTTGTTTGATTGTTTGTTTGTCCCACCCTTGCCAGCACTGCCGCATCCTGTCCCCTCCTTCGACAGCCTTCGACCCGGGATTGACTTAAGTCAAGAGCCAAGCGCATGAGATCATTCAGGAACTGTCTCCGCCTCTTCCACCGACTCTCTGTATGTTGTAATGATATACTTGACCACTTTTTGTACCATGTATCAACTGAATTTACTTGTAAGTATACCAATAGACAACGTTGAGATAGACTGTGTGGCTTCCTTGACCACTGTGGCTGTGGTCGTTGGTGTCCGTCCTTTAATTCAATCATATGACTGGGGGGTATGGCCGCAAGCGGCGAGGGCCGAACCTTGCATACATATCATGAATCATTGGTGGGGAACCTAGGAGTAATACCAGAGGTACTCTCTTGTGTAAGTACTCTGTGGTAGTACTCATCATTGATTCTTTTTAACTCTTGCCATACTAACTCTTCGGATGTGTGATTTTTGTTTTTACTAAGATGGAATGTCTCAAGATGAAGAGCTCGGTTTGCTTTATTGGAATCCTAATTCTATGAGCCTGGCCAGACTGTAAGAGTTAAGTAAGTATGTGGATATACAAGTCAGGTTATAAATACACTAGGAGAATACACTAGGTTGTAGGGTAAGAAGGACTACTTTTGTACATCTCTGTAGATAGGAATATTGTAAAATTACACATTGTTTTCCTTGCTATTTGATCAGAGAAGAGACAAGAAAGGTTGGTCTCGACTCTCAAGGATTCAGCACTTTGGTGCACCAATCAGCACAAGATACTTTAGACTAACACATTAATGATGATTAAGCACCAAAAAACGATGAGTTCTTCCTTGTTTCTCTTCATTCATGGTAATAAAAAGTTTCTACTTAAAGAAAAGTACTTTAGTAACTTCTGGTAACATCCCAAATAACCATCCCCATGCCTTGCATCATTATCACTCTTTGCAGAGCATATGGCACAGCGAAATTTTGTTTTGGTGCATCAATCTTCCAAATCAATCTTTCATGGGTTGTATCTTCCTCTTTTGTTAAGAATTTTGCTTCATTTCTACATATTCTTTATGCTGTAATTCACAGTTCACTTGTCACACCAAAATGAGCATATCTAATAACCTTTCAATTTCTTACAGTTCTCAAGTTCTGACCTATCATGAGACAGACAAGTATCAAAGGCCAGTTAACATCAAGCAAAACACAATTCACTGGAGAAATAGGTCAGAAATACTGAGGGAATGCAAGTTATGATGGTTGGAAGATTGTCGGAAGATTGATGCAGTGGAAAAAATTTCGCCCCACCTCTGTTCTGCAAAGAACAATAATTGATGTTAACCTTCCTTGACAGTAGATACTTAATGTAGATACATATCGTACTCTGTATACTTACTATAGTGTAGACATGCACCAACTCTTGCAAATTCTCCTCCAATATGCAATGCTTGGATGTTCCAAAATCACTTAAACAAAATAGTAAATATCCTCCACTCAGGAGGTAAAGACTCGTCAGTGAGGCTCCTTGAACCTGTACCACCACCTGGTCAGGTTTTCCCACGACTCGTCAGTCATTAAGAAATGGGCAAGGACGACTTTTTGACCGCAGACAACACGTGTGGTTCCTCCATACGCTCAAGTTTGTGTTCGGGTTGCACTAAACCGCCTCCCCCCTCGTTGGAAACGATGGAGAAGACAGAACAAGTCTCGGAAAACCGACTGCGGTGTCACTCATGATACTCCACTGTGACGTGTCTTCAAACTCGACGACCTACACCCCTCTTCTTTTAACGTCAACGACTACTGTTTTGTGCTACATCCGTTTGGTGACTACTCGAAAGAGAGATCCGGGTTAGAACAGGAGCGAAAAGTGGTGCGTTAAATATGCTGTGCTCGGTTACCACCATTTTACTCAACCTTGAATAAAGAGTTCTTGTCGCCTTACTCGCTTCGGACACACCAACCGCCCGCCCCGTCGACAACAAGAACGACTACGAAACCCTAGTAATCCGCAACCAATGCCACCTCGTTTGATTTCTCTGGCGACTGGTGTGTGACGTGGCCTCCCACGTGTCCTTTGTCCTCAACTATGCTTCCCTCGTCCTCAACTACGCTTCCCGTGTCCTCAACTACGCTTCCCATGTCCTAAACTATGCCTCCCGTGTCCTCAACTATGCTTCCCGTGTCCTCAACTATACTGTTTACCTCATGCCTCTCCCTTCGCGTGTGCCACCCAAGAGTGGATCGGAATGAATAAAATTGGTACGCTTCATCATTCTTCAGACAGCACTTCGTGGTACACCAACCTTTAAATATTTCAATCACGGAATCGATTGCCCCTTAGGCCACTGCCGACCTCTACTACTCCAAGGCTGGACTGGAGCGCCAATGCGAATCTGGACTACCCAAGACACGGCCAAAAACCTCTGACCACCTCCAATAGAGTTCGAGAGAGTGTTAGAGGACCCCAAGAGCTAGGGGTTTTCACCGAGGAAGATAAGGAAGAAACGGAAGGGAATTTTTGAAATACCAGTGTACAAACTCCCTCCGTTATGAATATATCATGACAGTACCCACACCTCATTCCCCTATGCTAACTGTGACCACCTTCGTTACCTGCTCTAGCTAGACTCACCCTTGTCAGGGCATTTTATCGTCTACATCTACACTTGTATTGTCTACCCTCGGTACCAAATATATCCGCTATTATTCCATTTTCTTATGTGTGCACTTGAGTCTGAATCAAAAGTAACAACTATTGGGAATAGGCCTAATAGTTCCTGGTCACAAAAACAGGATGAAAAAAGAAATCTCCCTGAAAAGGCCCAAATATACTGACCGCAAGCGGGACAGGAAAGCCTGGACAGTTATAAAGAGTACTAATAAGTACTTCTCACAACAGCGTGGACACGCGCTGGGCTTAGTATGTAAAAGCTCATCTCGAAAAATGTTTTAGTCCTATTACTACAATGTTAAGTACAGATGGGCAGTGCCCCCTCATGAGGAACTATGAGAGTCCTATAGCCGGGGAAAAGACCGTGAACTTCGTATGCGTGGGCTGGCGCTTCGGAGATGATTGCAGCCGCTACAAATTCTACTTCCTTACAGTCACGACTTCCAGTCGGGACGGCATGTTCGGGCCTCCCTACACCTGGAGAAGTCTCTGACTCTTCCGCTAGTCGGAACTTCAATGAAGGGAGCGGGGAGAGAAGCGGGATTTCTGTTAGTAGGAGGGAACCATTGGGAGATATCACGAACCAACATGAGTCCGCCCAGACACAATCCCATGTTAGTGGAAATAACCCAATACCTCATAGTCAACTACTACAGAGCCCCAATACCAGGGGTAACACTATAAGTAACACAAGAATGCATGGAATGGTAAATTCACATAGCAATGGTAATATAAACTACATCCAAACCCAACCACCAAGTGAAATAGAGACACAAATACCTCGAAGTGTCCCAGAGCAACTGGAACTATCACTCCACAGACAAGATGAGGCTTTTGGAAATTCTCGAAATGTTCTACAAGAACTATTGGATGAGATAGAGAACATAAATCAAATAAGGACTACACACCTGTCCAACCTCGGACTTGGAACACAACAGCCTCAGGCACAAGCACAAACACATGTCCCAAGACAGGCCCGACGAGAAGTATTCCGTACAGGTAGAAGAGGACTCGGAAAAAACATGAAGGCCAGTATTAAGATTGGATCTCTGAATATCCGAGGATACGGTAACCCAAGTATAACCCACCCGGATAACAAATTAAACTCCATAAATCAATTGATGCGAGAGAAACGACTTGGAGTTCTCATGCTACAGGAAACTCACATGGATGGAGAACGAGGACGAGAGGTTGAAACGGCCTTCTCTAAACGCCTCAAAGTATTCTGTTCAGGACACCCAACATCCCCCCATACTAAGGAAGGAGTTGCAATAATTCTAAATAAAGAGCATGTTAATGTTAACAACACTGAGCAAACAGAAATTGTTCCACATCAGGAAAAATACTTTTAGGCCATGGCACCCAAAGTATGCCCATGGAGTGTGCCATGGCATATTTTAAGTGCCATGGTGGTCCTGGGGGTGTCCCAGGGTAGCCTGAGGCTGTCCCAGGACTGCCCAGGACAGCCTCAGGCTACCCTGGGACACCCCCAGGACTACCATGGCACTTGAAATATGCCATGGCACACTCCATGGGCATACTTTGGGTGCCATGGCCTAAAAGTATTTTTCCTGATGCAGGAAGAGCAATGCTGATAAAGATGAACTGGCATAATGGCCGTAAGCTGAATATCTGTGTAGTCTATGCACCAAATGTGAATGGGTCAAATGGACATGAAAATGCAGAATTTTGGAAAACAATCCATCAATATTTTGAACAAAACCCTAGCAAAAAGCCTGATATCCTAGCAGGAGACATGAATGTTGTAGAGTCAGGAATGGTTGACCGACTACCAGCCCACAATGACCCAGAAGAAGCTACTGAAGCTTTAGATAACCTAAAAATCCTAACTAACTTACATGATGGATGGAGAGATACCTATCCAGACAAGAAGGCATACACCTTCCATCAAACAGCAACTGGGTCCCAATCACAACTGGACCGCATCTATGCCACCAGCTCATTTTTGACATCCTCACGAGAATGGAATATTGAAGCAACTGGTATACGCAATGCAGACCATAAGATGGTTACTGTACATGCATCAAATGAGGAAGCCCCATCAGTAGGAAGGGGAAGATGGGCAATCCCAAACCACATACTGAAAGATAAACAATTTATAGAATTCTCCCTGAAGAAAGGGATGGAAGCTGAGAAAGCCCTTGAAGAAGTTAATAAATCAGGACGTACCTCTGAGCAAACATCAGGAAAAGTGCACTAAGATAATGACCAGAAATGATAGCTAAATATCAAAAATTACAGATAATTATGTCCATTAGCTAGTTCCGAGGGTTATTGATAATTATTGGAAATTCTATAGCCCCCTCTCGAAATTATGAATGTTTTACCGGGAATTACAAGTTCAATACTGATAATTACGAGTTCATTACAGATAGTTCTGTGCATATTACACAGGTTTAGAGGGCTAGATAGAATTCTCCTCAAAGAACTGAATATAAAACACAATTTATTGCTATGACTACTTATAAGTACATAGTATGTCTACTTTATACTAACTTTCATGTACTGACCGAGAGAGATGCACTGACCAAGAGAAATATCGACCGAGAGAAATATACTGACCGAGAGAAATATACTGACCGAGAGAAATATTGACCGAGAGAGACACATTGACTTAGAAATATACTGACCGAGAGAAATATTGACCGAGAGAGACACATTGACTTAGAGATATACTGACCGAGAGAGATATACTGACTGAGAGAGATAACGACCGAGAATCCTGTATGAGAAACTGTCAGAAAACAAAGCTACACACACACGATAGCATCAAGACTCACCAGGAGATCAGCTGTAAGTAAGCATTGGTTGCTGGTGACGGGATCTGCGATAAACAGTGGTGTTCTCTTGAGCGCAGTAATCATAAGGAATAAAACATGGCTTACATGAGGTAAAGCTAGGAATGCTGCTTGCACAGCAGCACGAAGAGAAGAGTGTCGGCAAGGTCGAGCGAGAGTGCAACAGCACAAGGGAAATAGCGGTTGCGAGGGGTGAGGTCAACAGCAATGACCACTGTTTGCGTGAGTTGAGGCAAGCTAACTATCTTTAGAGCAAGGACACTCACTGCCATAAACTCAATGTGGGGGTCGCGAATTTGGGGACAACGGTGTTGCACTTGGTGGGAGTAGCCTTGACTCATGAATGGTTTCGACACTAAGTAAGCCTTGTGTTCTTCAAGGAAGTGTCACCGAGATCCCTCGAGCGCTGTTGAACCACAGCTGATGACAACAATCTTGTGGATATGTGACCTGTTGATCCAGGTGGAATCACGGAGAATCTTCTTGATGAGGTCAACAATACAATAGGTGATGAGGACAGCTGAGGGAATATACCGGGCTTGCAGAGAGGTGAAGGGACTTGGTGAAAAGGTCAAGTTGTGACGCGTCAAGTTGCTTTGTTGATATGCTTAGTAATAACTGTACAGTTCTTACTCGGCACCGAGCACACGGCATTATCAGTCATGTGACTCAATGCATTCCACTTCTTTCGTTTCAGAATCATTGAACTATTATCGTTTGCATAAAGGGTGAGAATCCGCGTCTCGGCAAAAATGTAATGAAGCACAGTTGAGCAAGAACATTTAATATCTCTACAACGATGATGAGCCAACTCATCATTTATATACCATTTTAACCACAAAAACCCCCCCAAAAACACTGTGTACTTGAATTGATTTAAGGAATTGTTATTGGAATAGCTATGGCCTGTGCTGGTTCTAGGCATGACATGAAATTTGTATGGAAAGGGGTAAGAAAACTGTATAAACCAAGTACATAGCATTACTGGGGGGTTTTTTCTGGTTAAGATAGTATCTAGATGTCGAGGTAGCTAGTTGTAGTTGTAGAGATATGAAGTATTTTTGCTCAACTGTTTCGAACTGCATTACATTTTTGCCGAGACGCGGATTCTCACCCTTTATGCAAACGATAATAAGTTCAAATTGTCAAAATCAAGCACGGTCAGCATTGGGCCTGCATAAGACTCTTTGCTCTCACAGTACATGATCTCTCGGACTCTCCTCTTGGGGCAGCCTTTTAATAATTATAGATAATTCCCTGTAATTTCTCATGAGTTCTTGAGCATGCAGTTAGATCTGACAATGGAAATATATCACAACAGTCCATTGGTAAACAACATGCAGATAAATTTTAAGCTTCAAAATATCAAGCCTAACTGGTAAATGATAGCAAAAGTAGTAGCTATTCGAAGTTTTATGTAAGTATGAATCTGTATGTGATTGCTTCTAGAAATCATCAGTTATTGCTGAAGAATTTCCTGTAATTATAAGTGTGCATTGACTGAATCATTAGTAATTCTGAGTCATTGCGGAAGAATCTCTTGTAATTATAAGTGTACATTAAGAATGATCAGGAATTATAGGTAATTATGTGGATTTTTGACATTACTCAGAATTAGAGATCATTACTGGTCAATTATTGAAAATTATCTTAGTGCACTTTTCCTGATGAAATGCCCAATTAATATGGTATCACTACAAGATAGACATACTGGAAAAGGCAAGGCAGAGACAACGCATAGTAGTCCCAAGAACAGAAAAACAAATAAAAAAGCTAGAAGAGAAACTTGTTGAACTGACAAATGATGATAGTATTCCAGAAGATGAGAAAGTTGACCAAGCAGCAATACTCACATCTGAGATAACCACACTTGAGAGGAAACGCTTCCAACAAGCACGGAAAGATACAGCCACAAAAAACAGACTTGAGGGGGAACAGATCTCCAGGTATTGGTCAAACCTAAATAAAGAAAAGAAACCTCGAGACCTCATATATGCACTAAGGAAAGATGTACCAGATGACAATGGTGAGTATGAAACAGATCCAGAACGAATGGCAAGGAGAGCTCAAAATTACCATGAAAGCCTTCAAAAAGAAGGAAGGGTAACTGATGAGAATCAAAGAATCAGAAAAGAACAGGCAACAGGAAAAGTACTTGAGAATATTACTACTTGATCTCACAGAAGAACAAAAGGAACTCCTTACAGAACAAATTAACCAAACCGATGTTGTACTGGCCTTAGTAGATGGAAAAAACTATACATCACCTGGAATGGATGGAGCCACATATGAATTGTGGAAAATGCTATACACCCACTATCTGGAAGATTTGAAAGCTGAACAACCAGCATTTGATATTGTAAAATTAATGACTGAAGCATTTAATGACATAGCACAATATGGAGTGATAGAAGAAACCAAATTTGCAGATGGATGGATGTGTCCAATATACAAAAAGAATGATAAGTGTGATATTGCAAATTACCGCCCAATTACACTGCTCAACACAGATTACAAAATTTTCACTAAAGCCCTAAGTGTTAAACTAGGAAAAGTGGCACCAGACCTGCTTCATAAAAATCAAGCAGGCTTTGTCCCTGGTAGACAGATCAGTGACCAAACAAAACTGATAAGACTGGTAATGGCTCATGCAGAGCAAAGTAAGCAAAATGGACTAATAATCTCACTAGACCAGGAAAAAGCCTATGATAAAGTAGACCATGAATACCTCTGGCAAACTCTTGAAAGATTCCAGTTCCCTAACACATTTATCAATACAATAAAACACCTGTACAAGACAGCCAAAACATCAGTCATGATAAATGGAGTGAAAGTAAACCTTATGATGTAATAAGAGGAGTAAGACAAGGTGACCCACTATCTTGCTTAATATTTGATTTGGCCATAGAACCATTAGCTGCAATGCTAAGAAACTCAAATCTACAAGGATTTTCAGTACCAAGAGCAACAGAGACTTATAGCAAATCTGTTTGCAGATGACACAACAGTTTTTCTATCAGCATCAGACAACTTTAAAGACCTGCAGGATATTATAGATGGATGGTGCCTAGCCTCAACAGCAAAGTTTAACATTAGTAAGACTGCAATCATACCCATTGGGACAGAGGAGTACAGGCTATCTTTATTAAACACAAGACAAACAGCACACCATCTTGACCCACTTCCAGGCTATCTGCACATTGCAAATGAGGGAGAGCCAACTAGAATTCTGGGAGCCTGGTTTGGAAATAAAATTGATGCCTCCAAATTTGGGCACCAACCCTGGATAAAATTGATCAAGTAATAGAAAGGTGGGGGAAAAACTTGCCAACTATGGAAGGACGCCGACACATAGTCCAAATGTTTATTGGAGGGATGTCACAATACCTCACACAAGTCAAGGAATGCCAATGGAAATTGAGAAAAAACTTACAAAACGAATCAATAGCTACATCTGGGAAGAGAAAGAGAAAAACCCTGTAAGTAAAGATGTCATATATATGGACATAAAAAGATGGAGGGAGAGCTGTCCTAGATATTGCTGCACGAAATGAGGCAATTGAACTCATGTGGCTAAAGAGATATTTGGACTTTAGCACTGAGAGACCACTCTGGGCCCTACTAGCAGACACAATCCTAGCAACAAATACACCATCCTCTGAGAAAAACATTCCTATAGGGATTAGAATAAATAGCTACCTGCAGTCATGGAAAACTGCTATGACAGTACGCTCAAGCCAGCCCCCTGATCTATTACGAATGATCAAAGTAGGGCAAAAATACAGACTAAGAATGGAAGGGATATCATTTGAAAGAACAATTTTAAGAGAGATGCCAATATGGCATCATGCCCAGGCTGACCCAAAAATAAGGTGGCTCACTAACTCCAGAGCAAGCAAATGTCTCCAAACTAAACATAACCTAATCACAGTAGGTGATGCTGCAGACCTTGCAGCAGCACTGCCAATGGTCATTATTAGAGGAAGGTTAGCAAATGAACATACTAACAGTGATTACTGTGAATGTCGAGACTGCACAGAACTGCGCCAAGATATAGATTGTGAACACCCACATACCTGCATGCTCCGAGCCCAGGAATTCCTAGATACATTACCAGAAAAATGGGACCCACGGGCTGAATAACCAGAGGATCATGAATATGATCTAAATACTTTACAGAAAGAAAGAGATGAAGAAAACTTTAACTATCATCTGTCAACCACTGGGAATATATCAGATGTTTTCAGAATCTTCACAGACCCAAATCACAAACCAGTTAACAAAGTGCCAACCAGGAAAGTGGTGACAACAAACCCTAGGGAATTATCTGTTGTGGCAACAGATGGCTCTTGTATAGACAATGGACAGGACACAGCAATTGCAGGAGCTGGTGTCTTTTTTGGTATGAGTGATCCAAAAAACCAACCAATTAGGATCCCTAAGACCTCAGGAACTACTGCACTCATACAGTCTAACCAAACAGCAGAGTTATTGGCAACAAAAGTTGCATCAGAACTGACTGCAGAAGAAACCCCCCTCCTAATAGAAACTGACTCTAAGTATGTCATAACCCATCTTACAACTAGCCTCCAAAAGATGGAGGACAGTGGATATATTGGAATTGACAATGCAGAAATTATAAAAGCAACAGTGGCAAAATTCAGGGCAAGAAAGGCATTAACAAAGTTGAAATGGGTTAAAGGCCATAATGGTCACCAAGGAAATGAAGCAGCAGATGCCTTGGCAGCAGCTGCAACTAGAAAGACTGGTGAAGATGTAGTGGACTTGATAATAGACCCTATTTACCAGGTAACTGGAGCAAAATTGAATAAGCTGACTCAAAGTCTAGCATACAATGCTATTAGAAAGATAAAGGCAAGTAAGGTACCAGAAAGACAACGGACTAGGAACAATCTGAATTTAACCAAGGTCCAAGTCAGTGACTATTTTAATGTCACACCAAAAGATGCAACTATCTGGAGATCAATCCGCTCCAAAGACCTTGAGAGAAAAACAAGGTACTTTCTGTGGATGGCTATACATGATGCCTATATGACTGGAAGTCATTGGCTACGTCCAAACTTCAGTGAGGAGTTGAAGGAAAGAGCCACATGTAAACATGATGATAAATTAGATGATCTGACACACATCCTGATAAACTGTGAAAGCCCAGGTCAAGAAATTATATGGAACCTGGCAGGTAACTTATGGGAGAAAAAACAATCTCCTAAAGCCTGGGAACGCCCTGGATTAGGCAATATCATGGGTGCAGGGCTTGCATGCATCAAAACACAGGCTGGAAAAAGAAAAACCGGTGAAGAGCGACTATATAGAATACTAACAGCTGAGTCAGCCTATCTCATTTGGAAGCTACGTTGTGAACGAGTAATACAAAATGACAATGAATCATTCAATGAGAGAGAAATTGAAAATAGATGGATAAACATGATAAACGAGCGTATCCAGCTGGATAGAAGAATGACAAGCTGGAAATATGGAAGAAAAAGTATAAGCCCTAAGCTCGTTAAGGCCACATGGAAGGGCCTACTGGAAAGAGAAGATTCACTGCCAGATGATTGGGTCACAAATTCCGGGGTTTTAGTGGGTATAGAGTCAGATTTGCGCCGTCGAACGGGTCCTAGACAGTTTGTCTTCCCCTGAGGTGGCTCTGAGTCCCACACTTTGTGCGTAAAGCATTTCCTCGGGGAGTTCCCATAATGGTTATATTTCGGCAGCTGGTTTTTTAATACACGGATTCTCATTGATAGCAAGGTCCCAATCCCTTGCAAAACCGCGGGTTGCTTATACTGTGGTGACATTGTCAGTGCAATATAGGTACTTAACGCTACTCCAAAAATAAAAATAAAAATAAAAATAAAGACTCGTCAGTGGTCACAATTACGAATCAGGGACGAATAAAAGAAACAGGATTGACGTAAAAATTGCTTGAAGACCTGAAATTTTCACGAAACTTGACAGAGAGTTGAAAGGCAGGTGACACTGGGGGCCCAGAGGTGCCATATTATTATAAGTGAGATTGAGCAGAAATTTAGTTGTGAATAATAGTACAAGCGCGCAATGAAGAACGGGAGACAGAGGATAAGGTCAAATAAAGAGAACATCGAAGTGTAGAGATAAAGCCCCTGTGGAAAGTCCACATGGCGAAAACGGGTCGCAACGGGATTTTCAGAAGTCCCCGTTATGGCCCGTTTTCACGGGCGAGATCGAGCAAAACCGGGCCATATCATAGTGTTCTCGAGGATCCCGTTTTCACCATATCATTTTTTGTATCACTTTACTAGCTAACATAATGCTCGATTTCCCTCGAAACTAAACTGCGATAAGACCAAGTATTACCGACAATAGACTATGAGCGAGTCAACAATCAAATCCTTGTGACATTGTTGCTAATTGCATACCATTGTCCAATATTACTATCCTATGCTGTACAGTGATGCAAAGGCGGCGACGCGGCGTCGTTTGAAGGCTTGAGGTTGTACCTATACCTATAAATAGAGGGGTACGGGGATAAGCTGCCACGTCACATCAGTGGGCACTGGGCCCGGCTTGAGCGGTAATCCTATATTTGGGAATTCCTGGATATATATGGTGCGTGAGAAAAGGTTAAGGCCAACTTCCCTCTGGACAGAACTTCGTGTAAAGAGCCTTACCTAAAGGTTCGGCAATAACATAGATAAGTACTTAGTCAATTCTTCATTTTTTTCATAGAAACCGCCTAACGAAAGAAGTTATCCAGTCAATAAACGAGTTTAATTCTGAGCCGAATTCCACTAACGCCTCGGAGCTTGAACACGATTCTGCAACCTTGTCCGGTTAATACATTCCTCCTCCAGTGCTCATCTTCACACCGTTTCTGGACTAGAATCGTGGCTCTCTACCGTTTCGAGTACTCCCTCCTTAAGTTTGAAGGCTTATTCGAGGCTTTCTGGTATATGATCGGATGCAGCCATGAAGTCACCATAGTTCCCATCGCGGTCTTGTATACTGCTTTCGCGCCGACTTGTTCTTGAGTATATCACATAAAAATAATATGTAGGACCAATAGGCGGGTTTGGTTTGGCCATATCCTTCATCAGCACATCTCTCCCAATTTTGTCCCTATTTTTGGACACAAGAGAGCCGTTCTAATCTTCCTGTCAATTGACCGGTCAATAGAAGGCGGATTAGAACGTCCAGATTTTGATTCCCCACTGTCCTTTACCACATTTAGAAGACCCATCTTCTTGTCTTCTGCGAAGGATTGAACCGGCTAATATTTGTTTCTGAGTGTAGTTGTCGGGCACCCCGTTCACGTTGTTGTTATGTGGCAGTCACGGCAAACGCACTGCCCCTTACGATAAACTCTTCTCCATAAAGAACTCTGAAGTCTTGTATGTATCGGGCGGACGACAATAAAGACTTTATGTGTGGTGGTATGTTTGATTTTCTATCGTCTTGATATCTTCAAGCCATTAATGTATAGTGAACTGACGAAAGGGTCGATGCTGCCTCTCCACGCCTATGGTACTTACACAAGGAAGATCTGTTTCTGCACCAAGAAATATCGGTTTGTCTAGGTTCTAAGTTGCTTGAGCGATGTTCACGTTCAACCTTTGAGTCTTCAATATTCTCGCATTGCTATGGCCAAGTCTTCAAGAAGGGCTGAGTGTTGTTAATTTAGTGTGGGTACGTACTGTTTTAAGTCCGATAAACCCATTTGATCCACCAAACTGTCCACTGAGCTCTGTGAAACTCCTTTGTGGACAGCAACATCGCAGTCACTTTTCAGTCCTTTGTATTCTGGACAACTGGTTTCAGAGTACTGGATCTAGATTATTTGGCCTTCTGTAGAATCATTAAACATACTTAGATTACTAGTTCAAGAATTGAATAGATAAATATAACACCTAGGCCTCATCATAGAAAAGGTATTTAGAAAGAACAACATCCATTAATGCAAGACAACAGCTCATACAATAAAAAATAATCATATGGAAAAAGAGACTATGTCACAATTGAATTCTCTCCTGTATGCTCTGCTTCTAATGTGGTACTAGTTGCAGGTGCATTAGATTGAGATTCTGTCATTGACCTGTGCCCCTCAGAACTGCTTGCAAATCGAATTGATTGTGATAAGGACATTTCATCAATGGTGGCAGGCTTGACATTTTCAGCTGCTGCCATGACAATAATTAGAACCGGGTATAAAGCCTGTAAATTTCAGCATTAATACATATTTTCGGAAAGAGAGTACAGAGCTCACTGAAAGCTCTGGCACTGCTGCAGCCCAGATGTTGGAGACAGTACTATCTCTGCCATATTTGAATGGTATTACGATAGTAACTATCTGCATTTCATGTTGGTTGAAACAAAAACAACCACAATTCTTTCACTTACCCACAAAATGCAATACATTGATCCAGATTCAACCAACAGTAATAGAACTTTCTGTATCCTGCTGGATGATGTGCCACTATTAATCAGATTCTTTCTGACATCTTGGTAATGATACCTGTAGAATTACCAATTATCCAAGTGTTATCTAAGATCTTGCCTTGAATTTGATGGCCTCACCATGCCTTATACCCAATGAGCAGAGTAGCAATCATATTTGTGAATAAAAGTGGAAGGCCCAAGATTAAGCTATAGAATTTTGTGAGATCATTATCCATATTTTTCACCATTTGTGCTGTATCAAGCCCTGCATCTACAAAACCTGCAGCTGATTGTAATGAAGTTAAATCTTGTGATAATTCACCTAGGGCATATACTCACCTAAGGAACCAACCATGCAGACCAATAGTGTCAGTTTGACAGCACGACTCTCTGGGAACATGATCCATGCTCTCCAAACCACAATTCCATCACTGATAATATACTAACAGGTCAATGAGTAATCAACTATGGAACATACTTTGAACAGAGGATCCTACATTGAGCCTGCCCACAAAAGTCTGAATAATGTTTATCCTTGTTAACACTGTATTTAACTTTTCAGAGTCTGGCGGATTAAAACTCAGTGATGGGAGCTGAATAGTTAAAAGCTCCAAGTTGAAGACAGTATCGACTAAGCTGTTCAAAAACATAAGTCCTGTGAGAAGGGGCAATACAGTCATTGTATTTGATCCAGAGGCCTTTTTCAATCTAATTGGAGTCATGGTAATGTGGAAGCATATTAGGGCATAACTTGTTTGAAGGAATGGGTTTTCAGTTGACGCACAGTAATAAACAGATGGCCGTGAGGGAGAGTGTCGCATAAACGCCGTATAATAGAAAAGATATTGCCACTCGTCCGAAGTATTGCTTGATAACTGTGAGATCGGCTTCAGAGAGAGGTCGGGACTGCATCGAAGAGATAAACAGCTAGGTAGAGGTGTTTGTGGGAGAAGCCTATGTTGATAAGAATGTCCTTTATATCTTGGACTTTTGAACTACGCTACTTATACAAACAGTTCAATCAAATCATGTCTATTGATTCTGGGTCTTAAATTTTAGTTTGAAACAGATATGTATTGCTGTAGTGGGCTTAACATGGATCAGGAGGTTAAAAAACAGGTTGTGTAGAATGTAATTGTGTGTGAAACTCATAACAGACATCTTTGTTGGTGAACAGATCGGGCCACCGGGTTTTTAAGATACAATATTCAGATGTGCATCTTGATGCATCTTAAATGCATCTTAAATGCGTCTTAAATGCGTCTTAAATGCATCTTAAATGTGTCTTAAATGTGTCTTAAATGCGTCTTAAATGTGTCTTAAATGCGTCTTAAATGTGTCTTAAATGCATCTTATACACATATCTGATACACATCTTGAATGCATCTTATACGCATCTTAAATGCATCTCAAATGCTTTTCTCCCTTCTCCCTTCAATTCCTATAAATTATTCTCATCAATCTCATCGTCACTCAACTCCTCTCCTCTTCTGACTCCGCGATGTCTTTCGAAACCTTCTCTTCGAGCCCATGATTGTCCATTGGTGTATGGTAGTATACGGAACGGTATGAAAAGTGTGCATCGGACTATTATCATAGTGAGAAGGGGTACAATCAACAAAAAGGGAGATCATCACAGGCAATGATTAGAACGAAGGAGATGAGGTAGCTTTGATGAGCATGGGTTATTGACCCGATATACACGACAACGGGTAATGGTAACTCACCATCCTCCTTACCCGATATTGAAAAATAACTTTAGGTTCTGCATCTTTCCAAAATTGTACAAGTTGATAAATGTCTAGTTACATCAAATCAGTTTTCCTTACCACAGCAAAAAAAGAGGAAATGGGACATGGGACAACACAAAGAGAGGGGGCACGCGCGCGGAAGGATCTGAATTCACACCTCAACCCTACTCAACGCAACTTTCTTGTAAATCTCATGATCCTGTGCTTCGACCGACGTTTCACCTTTCATAACGCTCCACAAAGCAACGATCAGCATGATGCATATTGCAAAACATAAGACACAGGAAAGATAAGCGATGACGGGGACATAATATAGCCATGAAATCTGTCTCGAAGTAAGAATCATAGGTGATGGTAGGTTAGTTACATTTGTGGTCAGTAGTATGAGGGATGGGTCGGACCTGGAATGATAACCCGAGGGCGTTAAAAAATTGCTGATAGCCTAGTAAAACGTAGAGTGCAGTGGAAAGGCAGAGGCACATCCTATTGGTTATAATAGGGTCAGAGAGAGGACTGAGGCTCACGAGAGGAAGGAGAAGAGCTTACTAGGAGGAACTTTGTACATTGTATATTCCCACACATTGGTTTATCCCTTACAATCCATAAGGTGAAGTGGAGAGCAAGACTCACACAAAACACAAGCCCAGGACAAGACGAAAAGCGCAAAAACAGACTCACAGGATAATGGTGATCATATTTTATCACGCAGCAATTACATATCCTACAGTAATGCGCTCTCCCCGTTGTATCGTCTTATTAGGCGCCTACGCTTTTGTTCGGTTTGACAGGACAATGCGACTCACCTCGGGCCTCATTTGTCCACATTTCCTGTTAATCTCAGCCCTCGTAATATCTAACCTTCCTGTCCTTTCGTCCCCTCTGAAACCGCTTTCGAAAGGCGACAATGCCCTGTATGCGTAGTCATCTGTCGACCGGTGAAGCCCATAGAAGACGCTTGGGAAACGTTTTGGGCGGTTGTGGACCTTCGGCATCGACAAAACTAGTTGGTTTCGTACAAACGAGGTAAGTGGGTAAACATGTTGAGCGTGACGAGAATAGATATGGGTCCGGTGAAGGGAAGAGATGGGTAGGTTACATCGACTGTGAGTACGGACGCTCAGTGAAAAGTTCGAAGAAAAATCAGATAATGAGGCCTACAGGAACATATCATCCCAGTAGATATCAGAACCAAGAGAATCAGTTGTCCTTGTCCATAGTTAATGGGATGAGGACAAGGGAGGGACCAGATGAACGTCACCCGGAGAAGATAACTGGAACGAGATGAAAATTGGATAATTGAATAAAGTGGAGACCATGTCGAGTAATAAACGAGTTTGGCCAAGAATCTTTGGGTGGTACCGGGAAAAAAAAGTAGAAGACCACGGATGTTCTACTATGTATGTCCAGCTGCAGGAGTAGCGTAGCATCCGATATTCTTGATGAAAACAGATGCGTTCCAAGGACTGTTGGTCACTCGGGCATGATGGGTTCTGTTGTACTTACATGGAATGTGCTTGGTGTATGAGATGTCCGTGGTAAGCTTGGGGATCTGGAGAAGTGTCTGTCACGGTTAGACTCAGACGGGAGGGTTCAGGAGAAGACGCGTACCCGGCAAAGTTTCCAACCGCGGGAGTAGACCGGGACACATCAAATGTCAATGACGTCAAGTCACGTTCGCAGTTGACACGCAATCCGATCCGTTACGAGTAAGTAGTAGTAAGCGGCACCTGGAAATTTGCGTGTCGACCTTGCGTGTCGTGCGTGACTTGCGTGTCAAAATTTGCGTGTTGCGTGTCGGATATTTGCGTGTCAGGTTTTTTAGAATATAATTTAAGTACAACAGTAAAAAATGTTAGTTGCACCATGACTGTTCTTATGCTGTCACTGTCTAATAGTGATTATATACTAATGCTTTAAGAGTGTAAAGTGTAATTGATTCTAACAAATGGTTAGTCACTAAGTACTGGTACCAATTTCCACTGTGTAATGATGAGACCTTCTGACTTCTAAACATTTAAAACTCCAGTTTGATAGTTTTGAGATAAAGGGGAGTAGAAAATTATTTTTTCTCTTTCTTTCTATGGTCATTAATTTACAAACCTAACTTTTTTCGTTGAACTTGTTATCATTTTTGGTCTATTCAGTTGAATACTACATATTGGGATCAATGTTTCCCAGCACTTGATCAATCTATACCATTTATCATGTTCAAAACTTCCAATATAAGCTCCCGCTAAAAGAACGCAAAGACACGCAAAAACTGTCAGACGCGCAATCGACACGCAAATTTTGACACGCAACACGCAAGGTTTTGGACCTCACGTGACTTTGCGTGTCATTTGCGTGTCATTGAAACGCAAGTGACACGCAAAGTCACGCAAATTTTTGGACTTGCGTGTCATGACTTTGTGTGTTGCGTGTCAATAAATGACCAAGCTTTCAGGAGTGAAAATGGGCTTTGTAGAACTGGATTTGTAGTCAGCACTCAAGACATTTTTAACATTTAGATGTTTTTATCTTTGAAACTTCACGAAATCAACACGAAATATTGTAATCAGTAAGCACTCCAACTCGATTTTGACATACACACCAGTGCACCCTTAGGTTTTCTGACTTGTATCTGACCCAGTATGAGATAAGAAAAGTGCGTGATAGTCTACATAACTTTGTGAACTAATGATTTCTTGGGTTACTGTAAGTATTATAATTAGAGTAAGTAGTATAGATTAATCTAAACGCTATTTATTGAATACCTAAGTGTCTGAACCCCAAAAAATGACTGTGAAATACTGGGTATACTTATCTATTAGTACTTATCTATTAGCCTGATCATACTGGGAATTACATGGTCATACACAGCAACATATCAATCCGTCATACTGACACGCAAACACAACACGCAAACACGCAAACACGCAACACGCAAACACGCAAACACGCAACACGCAAATTCTGACACGCAAATCTGACACGCAACACGCAACGGTGTAACGCAAAAATCAGGTTCCCGAGTAGTAAGTACGTCCAGGTCTTGGTTATAGACACCAACCAAAGAAGACGAATCCTCATCTCAACTTTGTCTCTCATCGACCTACTGAGAGCGTGTCTCACAGGACTCACGCCTTTTTGAGAAGACCATGATTTTCGACGACAATAGACTCAGAGGACATCGAGTTGCGTTGACTTCATCTCAGTGGTGTCCGATGGTTGGGAGGCAAGGGCACGGCCTTGGCTATGAGCATTCTCTTTATGTAACCATAACAAGGACTCAAGTACGTACTACCTCATCAAGCAATCTGAGACTGTCGTTCATCTCCTTTTCCCTCGCAGTGTGATCTTACCATCCAGTACTGCGTGAGCACACAACACCAGCGGTAGCTATTACTTGCCTGGCAGCGCCTTTCAACAGAAGTAAGGGATAATCCATCTTCCATGTGTTCTTACCCATTTCCTTTGCGATAACTCCGATCTGAGTGCCCATACTAGTAGTGAATACAACACGCTTCCCTTGTCCCTTCGTTAATACACTGGCGCTCACAAGTGTCCTATTAATCCTATCTCTGAGACCTAACATCCATGATCTCTCCAGAAGGATATGACTTGGGGAAATAACCTTGAATCAATAATCTTCGACACCGGTAAAGCTTCTCTTGTCAACAACACATCATCAACTTCGAGATTAGATGTGGATAAGAGGCAAAGATCCATAAGTATGTCATTTCCTGTCTTGATATTCATAATAAGTATCTGATGGGACAACAGTATGTAGATTGCTACACCATTCTGTACTACGATAACAGTAATAGAAAAGATTATAAAAAGAATGTTTAGTGTTCTCTGCTTTGTACTCCTGGAAGAATCCGACAGAGACGTTGAAAAAAATGACGGTAGTAATGACAGCTCCTTGATCCAATCCTGTACACCACAAGAGAGCCATCGCAACGACAAGAACGAGAGTGAGTAAATTGGCCATCTGTCAGAGGCGAGAGACAATCAGAGACACTAACCTTGTCCGAGAGAAGGTTTCCGCCATATCTTTACAAGTTGATCAGCAAAAGGGTTAATTTGAGAGAACAAAGAAGACGCACTCGTCTAACCGAGCCTTTACATCATTTTCACTAAAACCATCTCTCTCATTCGTTTCGAGTCTTTGAAGAATGACGCTGGACGGAGCCCTTGAGGATAGGCACGTTCGGCAAGGGCAATTTGAGAATTTTGAGAGGTGAGGGTCTGGCTGGTCAACCGTGTATGCTGCGCGAAAGCAGCCAAAATTAATTTCCGCCACTTTCCCCTTTTTTAGGTCATTTTCGCCACTGTCTTGCGGATTTCGCACCTCTCAGCGTGACATGTGACCATGTGCAATTTCTGCAACTCTCACTTGTCCGAACATTTAGGGTCCCAAATTTTCGAACTTCATTTGGCTTCGAAGATCTCTATGTGACGTGACATTGAGCTTGGTCTGCACTTCTCTTCCATCTTCTTCGAACATCTCAACCATTGCCTATATGTAATTTTACTTATTATTTAATTTAAGAATATATGAATATGGACGTAGCATCACTAACAATTTTTTAAGTAACTCAGCCTTGATCTTATGATTAAGTACCTACTGCCATAAATTATCATAATATTCCTCATGGCAAATGCGGCCTACTGATTTCTTAATTAACTTCTGCTCATAAATACACATGAATTTACATGAATTTTAGCATGGAATGAATATAGTGAGTCCATAATTTGTCACGAGATGTGTAACATGTGACAATGTCCTAGCGGCATAAACACGATTTTGAATTTGGAATATTGGCAACTTGGAGGAATGTTGAAGTCATTCATAAATATACACTTGCTTTTAAGGGGACTATCCTTAAATTCACAAGCATGCGATATTAAGTATAGGCCACGATATATTCCCCACAAAATTGCACTGAGGATGATATAAAGCAGAACATTTGCTATGGTTTCAATAGTGATGTCATGTTAAAATTATGTATTTTTGAATTAAATAATAAGTAAAATTACATATAGGCAATGGTTGAGATGTTTGGAGAACATGGAAGAGAAGTGCAGACCAAGCTCAATGTTATGTCACATAGAGATCTTCGAAGCCAAATGAAGTTCGAAAATTTGGGACCCTAAATGGTTCGGACAAGTGAGAGTTGCGGAAATTGCATGTGGTCACATGTCACGCCGAGAGGTGCGAAATCCTCAAGAGAGTGGCGAAAATGACCTAAAAAAGGGGAAAGTTGCGGAAATTAATTTTGGCTCCTTTCGCGCAGCATAACCGTGTGTATGCACAGCTGTGATTCCTCCTCTTGAAGAGTACAGATTGAAAAAATATATAAAAGCAGACTTGACTCGTTTTTGATCTTGGAAAAGCATCGATTTCGAAATGGAAAGGTTTAAGTTTACAGCGCTCTCAGAGAACCTTGTCTGAAGCGAATTTTGATATGAGCTGTCAGCTGATAACCCAATGAAACAATTAGAATGGAAGCAGTGGTGTCGCCATGCAGCGTGCTTCAATGACAGCATTACCTTCTCTCTCTTTTCCCGCCTCTCTTTTTTCGTCTCTATGCCTGGAGAAGTAAAGGATAAGTTCTCTTTATTGATCAGTAAACATCCGCTTTAAAGAAGAGCCGAAGGGATATTCTGTGTTTCGACGGAAACGTTTCGAGGAACGAGATGAAGGAGGAGGAGGAGGAGTCCCAACATTGTTTCTCGTCATCCACACCCTCATAGATGATGTCGAGCGGCCGCTTCCCCGAGTCAGCTTGAGGTTCAGACAAGTGGTCGGAAGATCATGAACGGGATGCGGAAGATTCAAAGACTTGTAAAGCGACTTCCGTAGGATCCCCGGTACTCGTTCAACGGTCTTCTTTGTTTTTTCCGAACCTATGTAGAATCAAACGTCTTTATATTAGTCCGGTAACGAGCAAAAAAGAACAGAACGAGAGTAGTGACGAGAAAAAATGAACCCAAGTAGCGACATTACACAAAGAAGCGACTGTCACCAACTCCCTCAGTCCTTCATCTAACGTTTCCGGTCCAATTGCGACTTCCTTATCATTCAACTTCTCTAACACTCTTCCCTCGGGGCTTAAAGTCTCAGGATCAGACTCGACGGTCAACTCTCGCGAATCCGCGTCAGAGACGGTAGAGAATGGCATCCATACTGTTTGAACCGTCATTTTACCTTGAGTCAAAGTCTCTTTTGTCCGAACAAACGTCCTAGATAAATGTTAACGACGTGAGTGATTTCTACCGAAGAAAATAGAAGTGGACAAACGGTAACGCGTCCGAGAGCCTCCAAAGCGCGGAGCTTTCTAACGATTACACTTTACTTCACCGTCCGCTGGGTTCTAGTCGACATGGTAATGGTCAATACTGCAATGAGGGATTCCGGAATAACGGAGATAGCTAGAGCGATGAAATAAATGGCTTCCTCATTGTCAACACGGAACTGAAAAAGAAATTGGGCTTAGGACGACAAGGACTTGGAGTATGAGAAAAGATAGCTTACCCTAGCGACACCGAAAACGATAATGGCCAGGAGGATAGCATACAGGAAGAGGACATAGGCAAGTTCGCTAAGGCTTTAAAGAGAGAATGAGGGGTGGATGGGTATAGGACTTAAAAAAACGTACTTGATTTGCAAAGGCGTTCCGAACCTCAAACCGAGCCATTTCATCACCGTTTCGTACACCGTCGTACCAAAGGGAACTTTCAGAACCTCATCTCCATCCTCTACTTTCTATCTCACCCATTGCCTTTGCAATAGAGCTAAGCTCCAACTTGAGTACCCATACCAGTAGCAACTACAACGCCCGTCCCTCGTCCTTTCGTGACACTAGTACTAGCGAACGCCATGTTAATCCTATCGCCAACTCCAACATCTACAGTCTCTCCAGAAGGCGCAGCTTGAGGTTTGATTCGATCAATTACCTTCGACACTGGTAAAGCTTCTCCCGTCAACAAAGCCTCGCCGATGTCGAGATTAGACACAGACAAGATCTAGAGACGGAGATCTGCAGAGACGACGTCGCCTATCTTGATATTCACGATGTCTCCTGGGACAACATCTTTGGCCGGTATGCAAACCGTTGCACCGTTCCGTACCACGAGAGCAGTAGGAGAAGAGAGACTCCGTAAAGAGTCCATACTCTTCTCTGCTTTGTATCTGAAAGAAACCGACAGAGATGTTGAGAACAATGACGGCGGTTATAACGGCTCCTTCGATCTAGTCTTGACACCGAAGGAGAGTGCCATGGCAGCGGCAAGGACGAGAGTGAGAGTTTTGGCTATCTGTCTGACGAGAACAAAGACAGCCGAGATACCGCCTTTGTCCGAGAGAAGGTTTTCACCGTATCTGTAAAACTCAAACGAACAAACAGGTCGATTTGAGAGACACAAAAGACGCCCTAACCGAGGCTTTGCATCATCTTCAATAAGCCATCTGTCTCGTGAGTTTTTGAAGAATGACGGAGCTCTGGAGGAGATAGGCACGTTCGGCAAGAATTTTGAGACGTAAGCGCAGACTGGCTGGTCGACTGTGTGTGTGCACGACCAGAATTCTTCCTCTTGAAGAGTCTGGATAGAAGATACATAGCAAATCAGAGACTCAATTCGTTCTTGTTCTTGAAAACCGAGAGAGAAAGGTTCACGTTTCAATGAAAGGTAACTGTCGGACGAGCAACCAAGGATTAACCTCAGATCTGACGACCTTTGTATGCCCTCGAGGACAAAGGCCAGAATTGACTCCGTTCTACACTCTTTCTTGTCCATAGGTAATGGAATGAGGATAAGGGACCAGATGAACGGCGCCAAGAGAAGATAGCTGGAACGAAATGAACGTTGAAATGGAGACCATGGTGTCGAGTAATGAACGAGTTTGGCCAAGAATCACCAAGTTGTACCAAAAGAAAGAAGACCGTGGATGTTAAACCAGAGTAGCATCCAGGTCATCGTTGAAGATTAAAACTCGTTGTTTGTTTGTTTGTCCCATTGAAGGCAAAAGCCAAGCCTTGGCACAGCCGCATCCCGTCCTCGGTCCTCGGCATCGACTCAAGTCAAGGGCCAAGCGCATGAAATCATCCAGGAACTATGTATTTCCACCTCTTCCACTGACTCTCTATGTATCGAAAATGACATCGATGTATTGGACAATTTCTCTGGACGATATATCGAACAAATTTACATGACGCACGATGGGTAATGATATCAATGGTCTACTACAGTACTGGCCAGGTTCAATATCTAGGTGGAAGCAGGACGTTTTCTGAGTCGTATGTAGGACTTCGACGGGCTATATCCATAGCACCTCCTACATTTACAACCTCGATCCCACTCTTCTATTGGTTGTTGATGTCGATCATCCATACGGAGACATTCAGAACAAATCCAACGAAAGGTGTATGCATCTAGCCATGAACTTGGTTTGCAACCCGTATCTGAGACCGACCCCGAAAACAGATTTAACCCAAAGGCCTTTGAAGCTGAATCATCCGACTCTTCATCCAAGTAGAAATCTCCCTCGAAACTCCCCAGGTCCGAGTCATCTGAGATTTATTTATGGAGTAGTCCAATTCAGCTCTTGCTCAGCACTGTGAGTCGGAAACAGAATTGCTAGAATGTTTCATTAGTACATCAAAGAAATCTAACTTTTCGAATACTTACTTTGAATTTGTGAACTAGCTTCCTCATACACTGACTCTGAATCTGACTTGTCGCTCAATGTTTCTTCGGCATCATACCACGTATACAACTCTTCTTGATCTTCTTCAGTTAAATTTACCACTATCAAATCATTCAATAATCTTCTCTCGGTCAGATAGTGTGTTACACATACCATTTGGATGGAAATGTTTTGATGGTGAGAGTATCTCAACCAGTGGGAGTCCATGGGTTTGAGCAAAATCTTGTGTCAAGGGGTCGAATCCTTGAATCTCTTGTAAATACTTGGCAGCTGCATACTGGTAATCGAATAAATTGTGTACCATCGAAGAAATGGATGTCTTGTATTTCGGAAGTCCTAAATTATTGCAGGTTCTCCTTGATAACGGGGTGGACCCAGATGGGTCGAAGGACCAGAAATAATGATCTCTTCCATTCGTCAACCATCTTACTTCAGTTGAACCACTTTCAGGGCACCTATTGAGGGTCACTGGTGCAATAAACAGGAAAACATTCCTGTCCAACCACATGGGTGTCGATGCTATTTTCGAGGTGGAAAGTCAATGAGGTAATCATATCTGTGTTTGGTTGGATCAGAACCAATCTTTCTTCAGGAATTAAATTCGTTTACCAAATCGGCCAAATGCATCTTTGTTGACCTCATTGAGATAAAATTGTTTCTGATGAAACCAAGCATTGCATATCCTTTGTGTGGCTTCATGGCTACAATTGACATGAAGCTGAAATTCCTTTCCAATGTAACTCCCATAGTGAAACCTAAAGCATAATTTTGATGTCCCAGTTAAAAAGTGAGTTATCATTTTGATTCTCATCGATACCATTTATTTGACCCACCGAGTCCACCCAGTTCCAGGTAATTTTTCATTTTTCACATAATTATAATCATATATCCACGGTTCCAATGTGTATGAGTATGACTGATCCAGATTTTTGAATGACCCAATGAGCTTTTGTCTAAGCCCATCATGACCTTGCCATAGTACTGAGGGAAGAGGTATAACCTCAGTTGATGTAAGACCATTGAGAGAATGTGAATAATATGGCCTTATGAATGATGAAGTCAATACTGGATGGTTCTTCTGTCCCATCATTGTCAATAAATATTTTTTGAGACCAGCTTTATCATAATATAAGCTGAAAGGCAATGTTATGCCTGAAAAGCCACTGAGAAATGGATGACATTCAAGATCTGATAGTCTCTTTTTGGATGGTCCTTGTGAGCCAAAGCAAATCTCTCCTGTATCGCATCGGATGAATACAGCGTTTTTCTATGAAACAATATTAATATTAAGAAGTCGACACAACTTTTGCAGCAAAAAAGAACTCAAGTCTGACATTATGACTTTCCCTTATGAGGTTAGAAAGTTCACCTCCAGTTTTCATTTCTATTTCTGCCAAATACTAAGGGAATCTAACATGAGATATGAATGGTTGTAGTTGCGAGGAGGAAATAGCACACCAAACTGTAGTGAATATGCCACTTGACAATTGAGGAGCAATCTTCCCAGACCTGCATGAATGGAACAACATCTGTGATAATGTTGATAAAGGTCAATTAATACCACCCCAGTCATCACCAAAAAGTCAAGACCCAGATACCACATGTTGGAGGGTGTGATCAGAGAATATCACACCCCGAAACTCCAATATCATGGGGGTGTCATGGTGGTGTCACTCTCTATCATGCTAGATATGGGTTTGGCTATTTTGGTGATGGTAATCATATAAATCCCACTGACTATCACAGAAAATCAAGGATGGACTTGACTTCTGTCCATTAAATCCATATAGATGAACAAAATTTGGATGCCTAGAGTATTTCAACAAGAAAATTTGTAAACAAGAAGTCAAGAAAAAGTGAAATGAGAACTGTACTGGTTGGAATACTTCACAAAGTCTTGCTCCCATACCTGCGAAAGCATTGTTATTTTGATCATTCATTTATTTTAAGGAATATGAAAGACATACAGCATAAGCATTTTTTCCAGTGTAACGCACAGCTATGCGATAAGATAAAGCACTAGTAGCCTCCTTATGACCCCGACCAAGCAAGTCAATCTTGTAAGTAGTCTTTGTACACTTCAATCTCTCCGGCCACCATAGCTCCTCATTTACCTCTGATAGCTGTTGTAAAAGACGCATATTACATTGACGTACGTACTCGTACTGCAGGTGAGAAGCACACAGGCCTGTCGTAAGTGATCTGAATGTAAATTTTCAAGAGTGTGAACCCCTACCTCGTCGAAAATTGACTCTCCGCGTGCACCGTGCGAAACGATTTGACCTTCTGATCCGGAATCGCCCATAAAATTCAAGTTACCAGCCACATTGAACAACTTTCCGTTAAAAGTGCAATCTGTGGCTTTCTTATAGAAGGACCTGGACATTATTTGGGTATGGCTAGGCTTAGAGGTAGGAGAGGGTGGAAAGGAAGATGGGCCTTAAGATTTGCAGGGGACCACGTTGATATAAGTACCTTACAACATGAGGAATTCGCACTACCATCAAATGTTCCAAGAGTCTGGCACGAGCGCTTCAGATTGTGTTGAAGAAGTCAGCTTGTACTTTGGTAGCGTTCTGTCGATAGATTATCAATATTCTTGGATCTCTGGAATTGCTGATGTCTTTCCTGAGTCTATGGTACAAGCAAGAGAAAATTTATTAGCATACCTTTGTTCATTGAGTGAGGTGTGTTTGTAAAATCCGTTACGTTGAATTCTGCGTGTCGCGCCTGCGTGCCACCTGCGTGTCACCTGTGTGCCTGCGTACCCCTGCATGCCACTCTCTTATTAACGAGATTTGAAATTTGAAATTGAGGTCTCCCACACGTTGTTAAGGACGTATATACAATTCTAGAAGTCAAGAAAAGCACTGATCTGAGATAAGTAAGATGCTGTGATCCATAAACTCCTCCTCCTCCTCCATCAAGTGGATCATATACGCAGCATCTGCATATCCCCACATGTATGTTCTAAGGGAGTTTTCTTTAGTCCATCTTTGAGAATAGATAATATTCACATGGTCGACAAAAGAATGTGGGTGACCACAGTTAACACTGGAAGGTGTGAGGCCAACAAACTGTGTTGGCCCAACGTCTAAACCCTTCAAATGGTCCAAACAACACTATTGGTGACGGAACAAAATGAAATCACATCACGCGCACTGGTCAGCTAGTTTAAAGGCACTGGACCCTGTAGATTCACAAAGGCTATTTCTAATTTTTCAGATAGTAAGTGGGACGAATGTTTGATATTTATTATCCTTTTGACACTCGGCCTTGTGCATTAGTATTGGGAGTCACAAGCTATTTGAAGGTGCACAATGCTTACTACGATAAGTATCGCATTGACTCGTGCGAGACTGCGAGTCAGGAGTCAGAATCGGAGCCTATCAAACCGAACAAGGTCCAAGAACTGAGGAAAGTGACGAAAAATTAATAATTTAACAAACCACTCACTTGAGATTCTGTACACTGGTCAAGTCCGCAAATGCGCCAGTCCGTTTCATTCAGACCAACCTGTCTACTAACGGTACCGGTCCCGTCTCAGTCAACAAAAGAACTCTGATCAGTCCTGCTTTCTCGTCTCGTAATCAGTTTGCTCTAACAAAGATTCCAAAATACAGTCTCGGCGGCACGAAAAATAAAATGAGCACTATACGATTGCACACAAGCATACTACCGATTCCAATTTCGAGACGATACTCAGGTAGATCCTGAAAAGGGTCTAATAGTCAAACCAAATAGTTGTGGTGTCCACTTCAGTCTAAAGATCCTCCCCTTACGGGTATCCTTCAACAGAGGGCGCAAAAATAAATGAAATGATATTGGAACCACTAACGTTTCCCGTGCAAGCCCTGACCTAAATCAATCTAGTTGTCGACTGCTTCTTCCGAGTCATTTTCCTGCCGTATTGCTTGTGATTTATTCAAGTCTAGAATTGACGACACTTGGCTAGGATCCGGTCACGGAATAACAGATCAATCTTCCAGCGGAAGAATGTTGGAGAGTGAGCAGCAAACCAAGTGTTCCGGCGATGGTGAGGAGCATGAAAGATGATGCAGACATATATGCGCGATAAATGAATGTTTTTTAATCTCACCTTCGCGTTTCATATAGTAACTGACTCGCTTCGACAGAATCCAGTCTCAGAAGCACAAGAATAAGCACTCTTATACGCATACTACCGATCCAAAGCCGGTACAGGTCGATCTTGAGAACGATAGAAAAGGGGACCTAATAATGAAAACCTCGGACTCAATAAACGATCACCTCTGATATGTCCAATTATATAGCGCAACAACTTACCACCCACAATTCCGAGCCCATTTGCAGAATATTAAGCAGATACGCAAGAAGTTTACTCGAAACATTTGTGAAAAATTGCGGTGGATTACTATAAACCTGGAAGGGATTCACTCAAGCGAGAAAAAAGTCCAACTAGGAGATAAGATCTGTACACTGGATCAGCTATAGCTTCGAAACTTTCGAAAGTACCTGGAAGTATATGTATAAAACACAGCAAGTTCTACAAAATTGAGAAGCTTGTGTCCTGAGAGAAGTGCGGGCCTTGTCAGAGACCATTTTTATGACGATTCAGGAAGAGATACAAGAGGAAACTCACATAGATGTATCGATAGCTAGATATTTCGTGCTCGGATTATTTTGCGTAAGCAAGTTGAAAAGTAGACCCCACACGAGAGAAGACGGAAGATAATCAGATGGATGTATGCCGGATGGATATAAGACTGCCGTTTAAGGAGGTAGTAACAACCTTGATAAGTACAAGGACGCATCTATACTTGGAACTGGAGAGATATAGATTGTCTTTGTTACCAAATATTGCTGTGTAAGCCAGAGAGAGTGCGTATGAATGGATAGGCGACCTTCTACAAAGTACAGGTTTTGAGGGCATAGAACATATGAACATACGGCCAGACTGGTAGCTAATTGCGTTAACCACTAACGCAACGAGGAAATTAAGACTAGAACGCACCAAGGTATCATCAACCCATCGATCTTTCTAACCAGAGCCCTCTCTCCTTCGGGATTAACAACGTCTTCGTAACACTTCTCCAGAACCTCTGCGTAAACTCATCCAACGAGGCTCTATTGCACGGTGTAATGATTGAGGAAAACAGATGCGTCCGAAAACTGTTGTCAGACACGTCGTATTCGAAATGACATCATATGAAACGCACTTGGTGTAGGAGATGCCTGTGTTGAGCTGGGGAGACCGAGTGTCTCTGGCACGATGAGGAGCAGAATCGGACGGGAAGCTTCAGAAGTGGGCAGACGAAGGGACTCCTGAGCTGAAAGCTCCGGAAATGGAACTACATAAATGACCTCACGATGGACGGAGCCGAGGGCTCCAAAGAGGAGAGCAGGCGACGGCGGAGTTCGGGCATAGAATCACGGCAAGCGAAGCAACGTTTTGATGCTGCCTTCCGAACTGGATCGATCGGCGAACTGGAATGGCTTCTATTAGCCTTGACGCATGCCTTCGTTGTAACGGCGTTGTTTCTGTGCATCAGACAACGTTGAGATGGACTGCGCGGCTTCCTCGAGCACTGTGGTCGTTGGTGTCCGACCTTTCATTCAATCAGAAGACTATGGAAATCATATAACCTAGATACTTAGTCAATTCTTCATTTTTCATAGAAACCGCCGAGCGAAAGAAGTTATCCAGTCAGAAAACTCTGAGTCCGATTCCACTAATGCCTTGGAGCTTGAACATGATTCTGCAACCTTGCCCGGTCAATAGATTCCTTCTCCAGTGCTCATCTTCACACCGCTTCTGGACTGGAATCGTGGCTGTCTACCGTTTCAAGTTTTCCCCATCTTTATTCATATACTCCCTCCTTAAGTTTTGAGGCTTATTCGAGTACTTTCTGGTATCATCTTGAACACGGGCCTAACCCCTATGATCTGATGTGACAGCGAAGTCACCATACTTCCCCATCGCCGTCTTGTATACTGTTTTCGCGCCGACTTGTTTTTGAGTATATCACATAGAAATAATATGTACGACCAATAGGCGGGTTTGGTTTGGTCGTATCCATCTTTCTCCTCCTCCCAATTTTGTCCCTATTTTTAGACACAAGAGAGCCTTCTAATCTTCCTGTCAATTAAACGTCCAGATCTTGATTCCCCGGTTTAATAGACTCCTCCTCCTCCCCACTGTCCTTAACCGCATTTAGAAGACCCATCTTCTTGTCTTCTGCAAAGGATTGATCCGGCTAGTATTTGTTTCTGAGTGACGTAGTTGTCTTGTGGCAGTCACGGCAAACACACCACCCCCTACGATATACTCTTCTCCATAAAGAAGTCCGAAGGAGTCGATGCTGCCTCTCCACGTCTATGGTACTTACACAAGGAAGATCTGTTTCTGGACCAAGAAATATCGGTTTGTCTGGGTTCTAAGTAGTTTGATAAATGTTCATGTTCAACCTTTGAGTCTCCAATATCGTCGTACTGCTAAGACACAGTCTCTGTGTAGTGCCGAGTGTTGTTCATTTAGTGCGGGTACGTAGTGGTTCAAGTCCAATAGACCGATTTTGATCTACTGAGCTCGGTGAAACTCCATACTTAGTACTGGACTCCAGTCCTTTGTATTTTACACAATTGAGTACTGAATCTAGATTTGTCGGCCTTGTGTAGAATCATAAAACACATTTAGATTACTTTAAGAATTAAATAAATAAATAAATATGGCACCTAGGCCTTATTCAAGAAAAGCTATTTAAGAAGAACAAAATACAGTCATGCGAGACAACAGCTCATACAATTAGAAATAGTCCTGTGTCATATAGGTTAAGTCAAATTTCCTCCTGTATGCTCTGTAGCCTCTGCTTCTACCATTGTAGTTGCTGGTGCATTAGATTGAGATTCTGTCATTGACCTGTGCCCCTCAGAACTACTTGCTTGACCTGAAGCGAATTGAATTGATTGTGATAAAGACATTTCATCAATGGTGGCAGGCTTGGCATTTTCAGCTGCTGCAATGACAACAATAAGAACTGGATATATAGCCTGTGAACTTTGGCATTAATACATATTTCCAGAAAAGAGAGCATATAACTCACTGAGAGTCCTGGTACTGCTGCACCCCAGCAGTTGACTATAGTACTTTCATTACCATATTTGAATCCTATTGCGATATTGACTATCTGCACTTCATGTTGGTCAAACTAAAAACAATCACAATTATCCTTTGACTTACCCACAAAATGCAATACAGTGATCCAGATTCAATCAACAATAATAGAACTTTCAGTACCCTGCTGGATGATGTGCTAGTATTACTGAGATTCTTTTTAACATCTTGGTAATGATGCCTGTAGAATTACTCATTATCAAAGTGTATTTAAGATCTTGCTTTGAATTTAATGGCCTCACCATGTCTTATGCCCGATGAGCAGAGTAGCAAGCATATTTGTAAACAAAAGTGGAAGGCCCAAGATCAAGGCATTGAATTTTGAGATATTGGCAACTTCCCCTGTTTTCACCATTTGTGCTGCATCAATCCCTGCATCCACAAAACCTGCAGCTGAGTGTCATGGAGTCAAAACTTGTGGTAATACACCTAGGGCATATACTCACCTAAGGAACCAACCATGCAGAATAATAGTGTCAGTTTGACAACATGACTCTCTGGGAACATGATCCATGCTCTCCACACCACAATCCCATCACTGATGATATACTAACAGGTCAATGAGTGATCAACTATGGATCCTACTTTGAACAAGGGATCCTACATTGAGCCTGGCCACAAAAGTTTGAATAATTTGCATCCCTGCTAATACTGTGTCTAACTTTTCATAGTCGGGTGGTGGAGTAAAACTCATTGATGGGAACTGCAGGATGAAAAACTCTAAGTTGCAGACAGCACTAAGTAAGCTGGTCAAAAGCATAATTCCAGTGAGAAGGGGCAGTGCAGTTGTGATATTTGACCCAGAGGCCTTTTTCAACCTAATTGGGGCCATTGGTAATGTGGAAGCATATTAGGACATAATGTCTTGATTGAAGGAATGGGTTCTCAGTCTACGCACAGTAACAAACAGATGGCTGTAAGGGAGAGTGTTGCATAAACGCCATACAATAGAAAAGATATTGCTATCACTCCAAAAGAATATTTGATAATCGTCAGATCGACTTCAGAGAGAGGTCGAGACTGCATCGCAGACATAAATAGCGAGGTAGAGGTGTTTGTGGGAGAGAAGCCTACCCAGATAAGTTTGTCCTTTATATCTTGGACTTTCGAACTACGTTACTTACACGAACGGTTCAATCAAACATTAAGTAATATCAATTCTGAGTCTTAAACTTAAGTTCAAAACGAATGTGCTCCTCCATGATAGTGAGATGAACATGGGTCAGAGATTAAAAGACATTGTGGAGAGTGTAATCATGTGGGCGAGGACTAATCTCATGTTAGACATCTCTGCTGGTGAACAAATGGAGACGAGCTCCTTCTTTCCATATGGTTTCAAGACAAATCTTCAATAATAACAGAATAGATAGTTTACGAAGGCCTGCCCAAGCTCAACTGCCAAACCCCAAACCATACTTTTTTCCAACTTGAATCTAAAGAAAGATCAAACAGGGAGTTAACACCGAAGAAAACATGAAGAGCATACAACGATCAAAAGATAAAATCAGGTCAACGCAATGTACAATAGAGTACATTGCTAATACTATAGCCGGACGTAGATCAATCAGCTTCCCAGCATCTTTTCGAATACTCGAAGTGTCATATGGCCCCGGCAGTTATCATCATATATATGTTTTGTGACAATGAAATGAGATGAGCCTAGCGGGATCCTTGTTGCTCACCTCGGTTTCGAGACTGATATTCCGTACTGATCTTCTCCCTACATGTGTTCCCCTTTCCCTCCGACTACTAGTAAATCAACCTCATCAACAGTCAACTCCTCCCCTCTTCTGACTCCGCGATGTCTTTCAAGACCATCTCTTCGTGCCCATGATCGTCCGTCAGTGTATGGTAAAATACGAAAGGGTATAAAAAGTGTGTACATCGGACTATTATTGGAGTAAGAAGGGGTAAAATCAATGAAAAGAAGACCATCACGGGTGATGATTTGACGAAAAGGTGATGTTGATGAGTATGGGTTATTGACCCGAGATACACGGCAATGGGTGACTCACTATCCTCCTTCCCTGGTATTGAAAATTAACTTTAGATTCTGCATCTTGCCCAAGTCGTAGGAGTTGATAAATGCCTGCTTACATCAAATCAGTTTCACTTACTACGAAAAACAAAAGGAAACGGAACAAGGGACGGCAAGGGGAGAGAGAGCGTGCGGAGAGGGATTTGAATTCGCACCCTACTCAACGCAACTTTCTTGGAAATCTCATGATCCTGTGCTTTGACCGATGCTTCACCGGTCACCTTTTATAACGCACCAAAACGCAGCTATTAGCGTGATGCCTACTACGAAACATGAGATGCAGGAGAGAATGAATGTGAGGAGATGAGCGGTGACAGAGACATGTGAAATCTGTTATCGAAGAAGGATGCTTGGTGAGTTATGTTTGTGTGGAAGTATGCAGAGTAGGTCGGACCTAAAATGATAATACGAGGCCGTTAAGAGATTTCCGATACCTAGCAGGACGTAGAGTACAGTGGAAAGAGAGAAACACATCCTATTGAGAGAAGGCTAAGGCTCATGAGCAGAGGAGGAAGAGGAGTTTAGGAGGAACACACATAAACATGACAAAGTCCCGATCGTTGTGTATTCCAACACATTGGTTTATCCCTCACAACCTGTAAGGACAGAAAGAACAACATGGACAGCAAGACTCACGTTACAGAAAATATGAGCTCTCCGAACAAGGAAAAAAAGCGCAAAAAAAGACTCACAGGACAATGATGATCATACTTCTTCATGCAGCGGTTGCATATCCTACAGCGATATGCTGTCTCCATTGTATCATTATGCTCCAGGGCGTTAACACGTCGACTCTTTTATTTGACATGAAAATGCGACCCACCATTTGTCCACTTTCCCATAGCTCGGGCCTCGCACTGGTTAACTTTTTCGTCCTTTTATCCCCTTCTGACACCGTTTTTCAAAGGCGACAACGCAGCCGTTTTGATGATCCCCATTGGAGACTTTGAAGAAACGACTTGTGGAGATTCCAAATCAACAAACCAGGTGGCATCGCATAGAATGAGGTGATAGTGGGTAAATGCGACGAGTACACCTTACAGGAGGTCCTGACTCCTGAGCCGGAAATGGGATCACATAAGCGATCTCACATTGGATGCCGAAGGCTCCCGAAAGAGAAGAACAGGCGACGGCGGAGTTCGGGCATAGAATCACGGCAAGCGAAGCAACGTTTTGTCACCGAATCGATCGGCTAACTGGGATGGCTTCTATCAAGCCTTGGCGCATGCCTTCGTTGTAACGACGTTGAGATGGACTGCGCGGCTGCCCTGACCACTGTGATCGTGGGTCTCCGCCCTTTATTCAATCACAAGATTCCGCTGAATGGAATTCAGCATAGAATGCTAGATACTTAGCCAATTCTTCATTTTGCATAGAACCGCCCAGCGAAAGAAGTTATCCAGTCAGAAAACGAGTTCAATTCTGAGCCCGATTCCACTAATGCCTTGGAGCTTGAACACGGTTCTGCAACCTTGCCCGGCCAATAGATTCCTCCCCCAGTGCTCATCCCCACACTGCTTCTGGACTAGAATCGTGGCTCTCTACCATTTCAAGTTTTTCCCATCTTTATTCATATACTCCCTCTTTAAGTTTTAAGGCTTATTTGAGTACTTTCTGGTATCATCTTGAACACCGTGGGACTAACCCCTATGATCTGATGCGACAGATAGTCCCTATCGCCGTTTTGTATACTGCTTTCGTGCCGAGTTGTTCTTGAGTATATCACATAGAAATAATATGTAGGCCCAATCGACGGGTTTGGTTTGGTCGTATCCTTCATCACTGGCACATCTTTCCCAATTTTGTCCCTATTTTTGGACACAAGAGAGCCCTTCTAATCTTCCTGTCAATTAAATGTCCAGATTTTGATTCCCCACTGTCCTTAACCACATTTAGAATACCCATCTTCTTTTCTCTGCAAAGGATTGAACCGGCTAGTATTTGTTTCTGAGTGTTAGTTATCAGGCACTCCGTCCATTCACATTGTTGTCTTGTGGCAGTCACGGCAAACGCACAACCCTTTACAATAAACTCTTCCCTACAAAGAAGTCCGAAGTTTTGTACGTATCGGGCGGGCGACAATAAAGACTCTATGTGTGGTGGTATGTTTAATTTTATTTTGTCTTGATATCTTGCGATTGTATAGACTGACGAGAGAGTCGATGCTGCCTCTCCACGCCTATGGTACTTACACAAGGAAGATCTGTTTCTGGACCAAGAAATATTGGTTTGTCTAGGTTTTAAGTTGTTTGATCAATGTTCACGTTCAACCTTTGAGTCTCCAATATTGTCGTATTGCTATGACCCAGTCTCTGTTTAGTGCCGAGTGTTGTTGATTTAGTGCGGGTACGTACTGGTTTAAGGCCAATAGACCCATTTTGATCCACTGAGCTCTGTGAAATTCCATAGTACTGAACTTCAGTCCTTTGTATTTTAGACAAGTGGTTTCTGAAAACTGGATCCAGATTTGTCGGCCTTCTGTAGAATCATAAAACACACTTAGATTACTAGTTCAAGAATTGGATAAATAAACACCTAGGCCTTGAAGGTATTAAGGAAGAACAAAATACAGTCATGCAAGACAACAGCTCATACAACTAAAAATATTCCTCACATAAAAAAAGAGACTATGTCATACAAGTCAAGTTAAGTTCTCCCCCATGTGCTCTGCTTCTAATGGTGCAGTCCCAGGTGCATTAGATTGGGATTCTGTCATTGACCTGTGCCCCTCAGAACTACTTGCTTGACCTGAAGCAAACCGAATGGATTGTGATAAAGACATTTCGTCAATGGTGGCAGGCTTGGCATTCTCAGCTGCTGCTATGACAACAATAAGAACTGGGTATAAAGCCTGTGAATTCAGCATTAATATTAAATATTTTTGAAAAGAGAGCATAGAACTCATTGAGAGTCCTGGTAGTGCTGCAGCCCAGCATTCGTTTAAAGTACTTTCTCCACCATATTTGAATATTATCATGATATTAACTATCTGCACTTCATGTTGGTCAAAATAAAAAAAATCACGATTATTCTTTTACTTACCCACAAAATACAATACATTGAACCAGATTCAATCAACAGTAATAGAACTTTCTGTACCCTGCTCGATGATGTCCTACTATTACCCAGATTCTTCTTAACATCTTGGTAATAATACCTGTAGAATTACTCATTATCTCTAAGATCTTGCTTTGAATTTGATGGTCTCACCATGTCTTATACCCAATGAGCAGAGTAGCAATCATATTTGTGAACAAAAGTGGGAGGCTCAAGATCAAGACATTGAACTTCGAGGCTTTGCTACCCAATTTTTTTGCCTCTTGTGCTACACGAAGCCCTGCATCTACAAAACCTGCAGCTGATTGAAATGAAGTTAAAACTTGTGGTAATACACCTAGGGCATATACTCACCTAAGGAACCAACCATGCAGAACAATAGTGTCAGTTTGACAGCACGACTCTCTGGGAACATGATCAATGCTCTCCACACTACAATCCCATCACTGATGATATACTAATAGGTCAATGAATGATCAACTACGGAGCATACTTTGAACAAAGGATCCTACATTGAGCCTGTCCATAAAAGCCTGAATAATGTACATCCTTGTTAATACTGTGTTTAACTTTTCGGAGTCTGGTGGTGGATTAAAACTCATTGATGGGAGCTGCACGATGAGAGTCTCTAAGTAGAAGACAGCCTCGACTAAGCTGTTCAAAAGCATAAGTCCTGTAAGAAAAGGCAGTACAGTTGTGATATTCGACCCAGAGGCCTTTTTCAGGCTAATTGGAGCCATTGTAATATGAAAGCATATCAGGGCATAACTTGATTGAAGAAATGGGTTTGCAGTCTACGTACAATACTAAAAAGATGGCTGTAGCGGAGAGTGTTGCACAGACGCCATACAATAGAAAAGATATTGCGACTGGTCCGAAAAAAGATTTGATGGCTAATAGATCAGCTTCAGAAAGAGGTCGAGACTGCATCAAAGACATAAACAGTAAGGTAAAGGTGTTTGTAGGAGAGAAGCCTATGTGGATAAGTATGTCCTTTATATTCTGGGTTTTCAAATAGTACGCTACTTCGTGAACAGTTTGATCAAATCATTACTATTGATTCTGAGTCTTAAATTTAAATGTGTATCTCCATGATAATGAGCTGAACATGGATCAGAGGTTAAGAGACATGTTGTGGAGAGTGTAATCATATGGGTGAAGACCAAACTCATGGTAGGCATCTCTGTTGGTGAACAAATCAAGACGGGCTTGGACTTTCCATATGTTTTAAGACAGCCTTTGGTAATAGCAAAATGGATAGTTTACGAAAGCCTGCCCAAGCTCAACTGCCAAACCCCACACCCCATACTTATTTCCAACTTGAAAGATTGAACAAGCAATTAACACCGAAGGGAACGCGAAGAGCATACAACGATCAAAAGATAAAATCAGGTCAGCGCAATGTACAGCAGAGTACACCGCCAATACTATAGCCGGACGTAGCCCAACCAGCTTCCCAGCATCTTTTCGAATACTCGAAGCGTCATATAGCCCCGGCGATTATCATCACATACATGATTTGCAACAATAGGAATATTAAAAATGAGATGAAATGGGATCTTCGTTGCTCACCTCAGTTCCGAGACTGGTATCCCGTAACTGATATTCTTCCTACACGTGTTCCCCCTTCCTTCCAACTCCTATAAATCGTTTTCATCAATCTCATCATCAGTCAACTCCTCTCCTCTTCTAACTCCGCGATGTCTTTCAAAACCCTCTCTTCGAGCCCATGATCGTCCGTCAGTGTATGGTAAGATACGGAATGGTATGAAAAGTGTGTATATGGGACTATTATCGTAGTGAGAAGGGGTACAATCAATGAAAACAAAGATCATCACGGGCGATGATTCGAAGGAGATGAGAAGGTAACGTCGATGAGTATTGACCCGAGATACACGACAATGAGTTACTCACTATCCTCCTTCCCCAATATTGAAAAACAACTTTAGATTCTGCATCTTTCCCAAGGCGTAAGAGTTGATGAATGCCTGATTATATCAAATCAGTTTCCCTGACCATGAAACAAGGACAACAAGAGAAGAGAGCGCGCTCAAGGATTTGAATTCTCACCTCACCCCTACTCAACGCAACTTTCCTGTAAATCTCGTGATCCTGCGCTTCGACTGAGGTTTCACCTTTCATAACACTCCACAACGCAACTATCAACATGATTCCTACAGCGAAACACAAGACGCAGGAGAGAATAAATGTGAGTAGGTAAGCGATGACGGGGACGTGATATGGCCATAAAATCTGTCAACGAGGTAGGATGGTAGGTTAGTTATGTTTTTGACCGGTAGCGTCAAGAGTAGGACGGGCCTGAAATGATAACCCGAGGGCGTTGAGGAATTGTTGATAGCCTAGTAAGACGTAGAGTGCGGTAGAAAGACAGAGGTACATCTTGTGAGTAATAATAAAGTCAGAGAGAGGACTAAGGCTCACGAGCAGAGGAGGAGGAAGAAGAGTTTAGGAGGAACATATATAAACATGACAAAGTGCCGCTCATTGTCGACTCCAACACATTGGTTTATCCCTTGCAAACTATAAGGATAGAAATGGCGAAGTGGATAGCAAGAATCACACTGTAGAGAGCGTGAGCTCAGAACAAAAAAAAAGGGCAAAAAAGGACTCACAGGAGAATGGTGATCATACTTCATCACATAGCGGTTACATATCCTACAATGATGCGCTCTCTCCGTTGTATCGTCTTATTAGGCACCAGCTCTTTCGTTCAACAGGACAATGTGACTCACCTCGGGGCTCATTTGCCCCCATTTCCTACACTTGGTAATCTCGGCTCTCGTAATGTTTAACCTCCCTGCCCTCTCATCCCCTCTGAAACCATTTTCTGAGGGCGAAAATGCCCTGTACGCGTAGTCATCTGTCGGCCGTTCGTGCGAAGGCCATAGAAGATGATCGGGAGATGTTTTGGGCGGTTGTGGACCTTCTGCATCGACAAAAAACGAGGTAATAGTGGGTAAACATGTTGAGTGCGATGAGAGTACATATGGATCCGGTGAGGAACTTGAAGGGAAGAGTTGGGTAGATTACATCGACTGTGAGTACGGACCTTCAGTGAGAAGCTCAGAGAGAAATCGGATAATGAAGCTCACAGGAACACGCCATCTCAGTAGATATCAGAACCACCGCAAAAGTAATGAAAAAGTGACCAGAAGCACCGGTGACGGCGGAAGAATCGGCTGTCCTTGTCCATAGGTAACGGAACGTGGATAAGGGACCAGATGAACGCTGCCAAGAGAAGGTAGCTGGAACGAAATGAACATTGAAGCTTGAAGTGGAGACCATCATGTTGAGTCATGAGGTAGGTAGAGCGAGTAGCTGTAATGCGTGCGGGGGGAGCGGGGACCAGTCGACTGAGATTTAGCGACATTCCCACAGCACTTCTAACGGACGCTGTACTACCTCGACACGTCCTCGACGCTCACTTCTACACAAATTTTTTATGTCTCTACTATCTCTCAATACCCCTTCAATACATTATGATTTCTCTCAAAACCCTCTATGTCGTATACATCGATTCAGCAGAGAGTTGATGCGCTCTTCTCGTTTCTCCAGGTGACACTGGATTGGAGCTACAGAGAAATGCTTTGGTACACCGTACTCAGAGCGGAACCAGGGGCTTGACCACTGCCGGTCGTGTGAGTCTTCATGGATCTTTTTCGTGCAGAATAGTTCTTCGTAATGCTTGTCCTTTGTTTGAAGAGAATGTGAAGACTCCACCTCAGTCAATGAAAAACTCTGAATGAGCACTTTTCAATCCCGCCTTCTTGTCTCGTAACCAGTCTCGCTCTAACCAAAATTACATACAAAATACAGCTTCGGCGGCACAAACAAAAAATAAGCACTACTTATACAATAGTACACGAGCATACTACCGATTCTGAGTCCGAGACGGTACGTAGGTGCATCTTGAGAGCGGTACAAAGGACCTAAGAGTCATAACAAACCGTTGTGATGTCCATCTACGTTAGTTTAAAGTTCCTCTCCTTTCGAGTGCCCTCCAAGCAAGGACGAAAGAAAAGGGACCACTAATGTTCACCATGCATATATGCAAGCCCCGACCCAAATGAGTCTACTCGTTGGCTCTACTTCTTACGTTTGGAGTATCGTATCGCTCGTGATTAGACTCAGCTCTAGAACAAACGACGCTTGGTATGATCTATCGGGTCAGTTCATCGGCAGAAGCGTGTTGAGGAGAGATCAGGAAACTGAGTTCGAGTAGTGAAGAGCGTAAAGAGAATGTAGACATATATGTGAGAAATGAACGCTCTTTTAATCCCACCTTCTCGTCTCGTGATGACCAGTTCGCTCTAACAGGATATAGTCTCAGCAGCATCAGAACAAGCAAGTCTGTACGATTCCACACGAGCTTGTTACCAATCCTGAGCTAGTACTCATGTGCATTTTGAGCATGGTAGATCTAGAAATTAGCCTGATAGTGAAACCCCGCTCATATTTCCAACTCGATAAGACACCTTGGATGGCTAATCGTAACCCAACAGCCCACCACTGGCAAGTTCGAGCCCATTTGCGAGGTATCAAGCAGATGTGCGAGAGGCTACTTCAAACGTTCGTGGAACACGACGATTGACATGAGCTTGAAAGGGATACACTCAATTGAGAGGAAAGTTAACGTGGGAGAGACGATCCGTACGCTTGATCAGCTACAACTTCGAAAGCACCTTGAGAATTTACGAAACATAGCGAGTTCTACATATTTACAAGGGCTGGCTTGTGCCCTGCAAGTGAGGGCTTCGTCAGAGACCTTTGTTATATGATGAGCCGAGAACACTACGGGCAAGAACAACTACTCCGGACCGGAGAATTGTCAGAATATTGTAAGATTATTTTAAATGTTCTTGATGATATTCCGATCGGGAACATTTTCGGATTATTTTAAATGTACCGAAAATGTTCTTGACGATGTTCCGATCGGGAACATTTTAAATGTTCTGGACAGGAACATCCTGTCCGCATTTTGGGTACATTAAGCGCAATCCCGAAGAGCCCGTAGGACCCTACGGCATAGGATTCCAAATCCCTCCGGAATCGGTCCCAGGACATGTGGTATACATATGACTATACGCGTGCTGGTTCCTGGAGTCGCGTCACGCGTTCTTCCCCTTCCTCCTCTTCATTAATATTACTTGTTTACGTCCATCTCCTCCTCGACCTCCTTGAATCCCTCCTGCGACCGTTTCCAGGCGATGTCACCGGTGGAGTAATTTTATACGACCCCTTTCTCTAGACCAGAGATACCTCGCATCTAACAGTTGTACATCTCCTTGACCGGATCTGGCCTCCTTGCAGATTTCGAAACGGCTTATGACCTTTGTATCTTCGTCACCGTCACCTTCCTCTCCTCCGACCCTACCAGCTGGTCTCCAGTCCTTGACAACCCTTGGTCCAGCTCCTCTGTGCACAAATTATGATCCAAACACCGGCCGGGCATCGACTTCTCCGTCGAACGTTTCTCGTATTCGGTGGGATATAATCTTACCATCTAACTCGACTTCTCCTCATGATCAGCTTTTTCCCATCTAAGTCGGCTTAAAAAATTCCTTCCCAGCTCGCAGCCGCCTTTGGTGCGCTCCTTGCCTCGGAGTTGTCCCATGAAGTAGCCATGTTTCACCTACAAACAGCTACACCTTTTTTCGGGCCCCCATTATCTTTTACTCCGCACAAGCATCATTCTCGAACGTCTCGTCTTGTTTCGTCTCTTCCTCCGTCTGTGACCGCACTGTTGACGGGGGAACGAAGAAAAGTGAGAGTAGGAGGTCGATTGGGTCGAGTATGGGCGTGGATCTGGATGTTTGGACCGGTTGCTCAGGTGACGATGGATAGTTGCCATGAGAGAGGACTTGGAGGTAGGACGGTAATTCCTCCTTGCAAAGAAATCATTCACGACGCTAGGTACTTCCTAAACGGACCAAAAACATCCGTCGTAGTTTTCCGCAACCTCTACCGCTTCGAACTTCGTAAAGAAGCTTCCATCGCCACTGAGAGTCTCGGTCCACACTTTTCCTCTACTGTGACAAAAAAAAAAAGCTTTTCTTGCCATCGGTAACGTGCTTCCCGTCTCCTGATACTTTGAATGTACCATTTGCCACTAGTTCAAGGCCAAAAGGTACAACTGGCCTTGTACTCGTGATATTGCTGTGAACCTCGTCGACCGTCCTCATGGTAACCACCAGCACATCGGAAAGGCTACTATCATCTTTGGCCGTTCCTAGTCAGAAAGTCAGTCTTATCACTGCAAGGAGGGTACGTATCTGTTTTTTGTTTCTGGCAAGGTTGCTCATCGATATTTACAGACTGGTCTTCTGCTTGGTAGTTTCAAGGTTAAGGTCTGGAGGGTCTAGAATAATTGCAGGGAAGGATAGGAACGAGGAGGGGATGGATGAAAGGAAGTAGAGGAGGACCACTTAAGTGTAAGAAAATGTTGGAGAAGAACACGAGAAAGTTGTTGAGAGAGTTGTTCGAGGACAGCGTAAACGAGTGTGAGGAATATCTGAAAGAGAAAGTTGATGAAGACAGAGACGGAGGCATTTGAAGATGACGAGCTGAGTCTTCCGCCTTTGTGTACGGACCATGCACAGCATCACAGTAAACAGTTTCGAGAATATCATACATATGTACCGGTTTCTCATTCGGTATCACCTCCTGGGCGTAACCTAGGGCTGTCATAAACTGTTCCACCGCTGCAAACGTCGTTGACGTGGTAAACGGAATTGGGTCTTGACTTCCTCACCCCACCCACCATCATCTGTACTTTTCTTTCCTCACTATTCACCTCATTAATAGTCAGTCGACGTTCACATAATGCCCACTCATGAACTGCTAACGCTTTGAAAATGTGGTTCATGATCATATGTACAGGTATATACGTTTGTATCTTTTTCAATATCAATGTTACATGCGTGGGGACTGGAGAACGCCGTTCATATATACAAGTCGTTTCATTCGCATCTTTTTCAACGTTGCGAGGGTGTTGAGCGGTACAAACCGAGGTTGGAAGTAAGAAAACGATTTCACATAGCAGACAGGCTCAAAATAGCGAGGTGCAAGATAGCTGGAAGAACGTTAAAGAGAGGCGGCTAAGAAAGAAATGCCTTGTACGCACCAACAATCCAGTTCAATTCTACTATCCTAAACTTCCCCTTCTCCGTCTCCGTGCCCGTGCCCGTGCCCGTGCCCACCCTCGTCCCCGTCATCCTCGTAGTCCTCTTCATTCCCTTCGTTATTCTCGTCGGAGTTTTCTTCGTTTCTTTCGTTATTCTCTTCATCACTGCCGTCAGAGCGAATGTGTCGGTTGTACTCTGCTTGGCGTCCTTGCCAATTCAGCAAAGCTACCGCAACGTCAGCATCAGCTTGGCAGTATAAGTCCAACAAAAATAGAATATGAACTTTCTGCATGCTCCAGGACGACTTCAACAGCATCGAGAAGCTTCACAACCAACTCGATGATTGCCGTTAGACTCCGTAGGCCACCATTCACTACGACCGCAAAGTCTCGTATCCTTCTCAGGTCGACCATCTTTCTACGCAAATGAGCAAAGGTATAACGTCCTTGCCAATTCAGCAAAGCTACCGCAACGTCAGCGTCAGCTCGGCGGTTCAAGTCCAACAAAGGTAGGATACGAACTTTCTGCATGCTCCAGGATGACTTCAACAGCATCGAGAAGCTTCACAACCAACTCGATGATTGCCGTTTGACTCCGTAGGCCACCATGCACTGCGACCGCAAAGTCTCGTATCCTTCTCATGTCAACCATTTTCCTGCGCAAATGAGCAAAGGTATAATCAGCTGAAGGCGTACGTACTTTCAGTTTGTTTTCAGGCGAAAGACTTGAAAGGGAGCAGAGTCACGAAGGAGTACGTTCAGGACAAACGAGAGTCGATTACAGAGCGGGCGTCTAATGTTAAATAATAAGCGAGGTTCTCATCCCCGCGCCGACCAACTACTACAAATAGTGATTGGAAGGTAAAACATGTTGATCTTCCCTGACGAGTGTCGCTCAATAAAAAAGGTGTAAACAAAGTCAAAAAAATCAACGGCTTTTTCATATACGTTTGTAACCCACGTTGTACATCCTTTTTGAAACTTGTTGAGCCTGATACCATCTCGAGAGAAGATCAGGATGGTTTCCATTGTACAGAATGTCACACCAGAATGTTGTACGGAAGTAGTGGTCATAAACAAGTTTAGGAGCAGTGTTCGTTCGCAATACCCTCTCAAACTGCAGTCCGGGACCTACCTTTTGCTTTCTTCCAACTTCTTATCATTGATGCGTTTAGGACCGGAAGTCCCAAGCACAAAAATTACCATTATTCACGATGTCAGCTCTACGTTGGTGAGTACAACCTTCCGTCGGAAAGAGCGTCACTCGAGATGTCCCGCATGTTCTCGCTAAGAACGAGTTTATAATAAATTTAGGCCAGCCTTGAGGATGGTTGACCGTGCAGCAATGGACGAAGATGAAAGTCAGAACAACGAATGCCGCGGATAACATGGCCTACTTACGAATGAGTTGGGTTCCAAACCAAGCACATTAGGAAGAGGCCTAAAAACACTGTTTCGGTTTCAGCACGCTAGACCAAGACTACAAACCCGTCTTTGGTTAATGAGTTCCTAGAATCTCAAAGTCAGTACGACTATAGTATAAACGTGGAGAAGGATACATACGGCTTTATATTCTGTCCTGCGATTTGGTTCTGCTGCTGCAAGTACTGACAAGACCAGAAGAATTTATCACTTTTCTTAGGCGACGTTGAAAATTTTAATTGAGCTCTATCGTACCTCCAGTCGGAATAGCAGGAAGAGCGTCATAGGTAATCCTCTCAATCTAAAGATTCAGTGAGCCATTTATTAGCACAGAACCACTGGGTGTTAACGTACCTTGTCCAAATATTTTGGATTACCAATGACCTGGGACAAACACGAACTATTACGAGACAACCAAAACTGTGTCCGCGCGAGCAACCATAAGTCGTTACGAAAACATTACTGGCAAAACCAGACTTACCACCATTAAAGAAAGCTCAGTACTGAAAAGTGGTTTGTAAGTGCGCATAGAAGACCACATTTTTAAATGCAATCCTACCCCAACGGCTTCAAAACCAGCCAAGCACTTGTCAGTAATGAAGATGCCGGAAGGACGTCCGTAATATTGGAATAGAAGATCCCATCCTTCATGCTAATACTGGCTCGGTGGAGAGCGAACAAACTCATGAGTGGCAGTGTGACGATAATATGAGAAAATCCACCTGATTAATATTGATTTTGCAAACGCGTGAAACAATATGTTGCAGATAACGTCTTCAGTCCTTCAGCTATGCTAACATCGACACCCATGCCACTTAATGAAGGGTGAGAGTTATCAAGGTGATTTGAATAAAAACCATTCTTATGAGAATCTACTAGCAGTAAGGACAAAGCCCTCATTGGGTACGTTAGATTGTAACGTCCCGAAAGCCAATCCATTCTCTTCACGAAAGAATCCGATGATCTCTTGTTTTGTGACCCGTTTATAATTACCTGGTCGAGACACATTTTTATATAGTCAGACAGCCTCGAGGTGTGGATATAAGAGAGGGAGAGAGAGATTGATCAAAATCTGACTAGAGCACAAACCGATTCTGGAAATTCAAGGGGCATGGGTAATTTTATCCTCCCGGCTTCCCGGCGTCACGAGTTTAGTAGCTTCTCCTGCCTCAGGCCAAGCCATCTTTTCAGTTTCTCCGGTTAAGATGGCGTAACATTTGTCTGCGGTATCGAAGATTTGATCCCGCGACTGTATTTTCGAAAGTGATGCATCGGATGAAATCAAATTCATCGACATTTTATCAGTGTCAACTCCATCAGGTTCAGCGGTAGGTGAGGGCCCAAATCAAGGACGATGTCGAAAATTGAAACACAGGAGTGTAGGTTTACGAATAGCCACGCTATTAGAATATGGCCTTCGCCGATTTACATGAAGACCCGAGACCGCTGAAGTTATAGATAGAAATATCTATTTATCCAGCTCCTCGATGATTGTTTGTACATCAACCGACTTGTCTGTAATTAGTTGAGATTTTTGAGAAGAGGATCATATGCCTGAGGCGACGAGAGGCAATCGTGTCGGACCGCTAGTAGAAAAACAGAAGAACAGACGTTTATAGCTACCTTTTCAGGTAACTAGAGCGCTAAGGACGTTGAATAGACACCTATCTCATTGAAGGAGGACTTGTTTTACGACTGGAACCTGCCAGAGTACGTGATCATGAGCAGGTGGTAACGCAACCGGAAAAGCAGAGAGGGATGAGGGAGGACAACATTGAGAAGGAAGATACCTTGCAGCACAGAGAAAGGATACTGAATCCAAACAGAAATCGGAAGCCGACGACGTACCACTCGAGCCCTACTCACGCAGAAGAAACTCCTGCCATCACTACATCAACACAACAAAATGCTTCGCTCAAGTCTTTTCCGAATGACAAAGACTAGACGAGCAACGATAACAATATACAACCTGGGACACTAACCCCGATGGGCTCCTGCCTTTCTATCTCTACTTTCTTCCTCTCGTCTCCCTACTTCCCTCTTCAACCCTTTCTACTAAACATACCCTGTTCCCTAATCGCTTTCACACCCCAGACATATAGTACTACACCTATTTTGACTACATGATACAATACTTTACCTACACGCAACTTGAACACTTCTACTGACCGTTACTTAATTAAGTCCATGAAGCTACACAAAATTCTGTCGTGGGGAGACCATATTACCAGCACAGATATTTAGCCTATGCAATCAAATTATGCTGTAACAGACCCACAATAGTTTCTTGAACAAGACTCTCAATTTTATGCGGCCGGAGGAAAGAAACCTGAAATAAACCAAGTTTGTCTGCCGGTTTTTCAAACATTTGATCAGGACCTTCAATGTCATGACAGGTCATAAAGATCGAAACCGAGGATGTAAATCAGGGATGAAAGATGGTAGACAAATTTTACACTTACTCCCGACCTGAGATTGGCCACTGAGGATGACAAGTATTGACCAGAAAATTCGCCTGCACAACTCCCTTAATGAAGCCCTCTGCCATGCGCAAGGTCGAATATGGCTATTCCACCCCAAACTAGCCTGAGTCAGGACACATTTGGGCTTTGACCTGCTTCAGGGTGTCGGGTTGATCTAAAGAAAGTTTCATTTCCTTTGAAATATTCAACAGATAAGGTGTCTAATGTTTCGGGCTCGTTTCTGCAAAAAGCATTGGTTACATGGTGATAGCATAATCATGAATGGATCAAAAATCGTACAATACTTCACCCGCATGCGCAGCTTGGAGCACTTCTACTGACTTAAATTGAGCCCACGGGGCTAGAAGAAATTCTGTCGCGGGGGCACCAAACAATAATATGACCAGAGGAGCTTTAAATTAGCACAGGTCTGAGTGTTTGCGGTTGGACCAATAACCCACTCAGGAGAAAAGTGTTAATAATTGAGAATATTGATCAGACTTGAAGCTGCATACCTGCAAGGACCATGAATCCAGCTAATTTCTGAGATACAACTGTAGAATCAGCTCAAGAGCATCGGCATCCATGTGTGTCGAACAATATGGTTTCACACCCGGAGGGTTGATGGGATGTTGTGACAGGAACATAGATTCGTTGCACGAAACGAGCGCGTCAATTTTGGCGAGGGTCGGTCTGCACTGGGCTGACGCTCAGTCAAAGCCTCTGGAGAGGGTGTTGAGGAGAAGGGATTCCAGTATGTCCAAAGAAGTCGTCACACCAAACGAGCACATCGATTTAGTGAAGGCTGATCTGCATTATGCAACATCAGCGGGCTGACGCTCAGTCAAAACCCAGGAAATAGTGTGGAAGTACACTGTACAAGGATGTGAGGTCTCACACGTCTCCACTAAACCTATTGCTCACATGACCGGATATATCTTGCCGGTATGTTGAAGTTAATGTTCCATGGTAACAGCAGTTGGACATGGACTTGGACAGCGGGTCCGAGCACGGTCCTATTCAACCGAAGTCTGCCGCAAGAACTTGCAGTTCCGTGAAGGTATGTCGACCTGGTCTAGTAGTCTTTTCGTCCTTTCCCGGCTAATGCTGCTTTCGAGTATCCAATATAAGTACTTACTGGTGGAAATGGGTGAAGGACAATTTTGGCCGCCAGTCTTGTGCCGTGGACGTGTAATCAGTCGGGTCGGTATGTAGTTGCTCATTAAGGTATCTCACTTGAATTTTTGTGCTGCATGTCAACTACATCCCACGATTTATTGAGCAGCAAAAGGAGGTACTAGAAATCATGAACAATCATTTATAAAATAAAACCAAGACTGCTCTACTGAAAGGTACCAGCAAGACTAAGATATGTATCGATGTTTGGAATGGATAAATCAGTAGAGGACAAGAGAATCATAAAGAGGGACATAAATATATCAGCTACATGGAGTTGTCAGAAGTGTCAAGCCGTAGAGGTGTCGTAGCGGCCCGGCCGAATGAATCAAAAAAGTACTGAAGGTAGGTACGTATAACACTCCCTTCAAATGCCTCTAAAGTCAGATCGTTGTAAATTGAGTCCCTTTTAATGTCCCTGATCGACTGGCAACGAGAGCCTGATCCTTCCCAGGCCAGCATAACCTCCCGTAAGCTGAACAGATAGTCCTTTCTCAGCATCGGCACTCGTGCAGCAAACCCTTCATCAGCCTTTCCAAAATCCACGCTTAAAAACTCCCCTATTTCCGACCCAAAAAGGCACCAGTTCAGATGTCTCTGGTGCTGCTCTGTCTGACGTTGACGGGGGGTAAGAAGATCGTCCAGGAACTTGAGCTCACAACGAAAGTTCAAGTGTGACAGTTCCCACACAACCTCCTTTACCACTGCATCTGGAATCTCCACGCCTGGTGCGATTATCGAGCCCCTCCATGCCACTTCCTCTGGTGGATCCGTAAGGTTAAATTGGACTCCGCTCTGAAGTAAACAGTTTCCGAGTAGCTCCCGAACATTGGCTTTTGTCTTGGCTGAGCGTGTCGAGGACTTCGCCTCTGGCAGGGGTTGAAAGTCTCCCAATAGTAACTGCCGCCAATCGGAGTTGGAGATCGCCGAAGGTGAAGAGCTCATAAGTCTGAATAAGAGGAGGTCGCGGAATCTCAACCAATTGTAAACATAGGTAGATGTTCTTTGCCTCGTCTGAACAGAAACAAAAAGCTGCGGATCTGGAAAAGCATAGCCCCTATGAAACTCTGCTGGTGGTGTACCGCGGTCGATATCTGCTAACGCACGGGACCATATTGGAGAGGACAAGGGATACAGACTGTTAGTTGGAAGTACAAACTTGTCCCGCCCTCCACTATTATTCGGTCGTTTGGGATCTAAAAAATGAAATGATTGGTATATCATCTATTGCCATGGTGAGAAATTGCCTACATGGCGTTGGGCGCGCACGCTCTGTTCCCCGACTTCGTAAAGGCCCAGAAGTAGAGGAACCTTGTAAAGAAGGTTGTCGGTGTGGTGCAAACGGAGTATAGGTTCGAAAAAAGGCATCAGTGTACTCCGCGATTGCCGAATATTGAGCATCCAAATCTTGAACACCAGAGTAGATGGTCGGTGCACCAAACTCCCATTCGTCTTGGCACACTGTCTTCACACTGACGAAAGGGGCCAGCTCAGCTACCGACACTTGAGGAAGACTTTGGACAGGGTGGATGAACCAAAATGGGATTCCAGCACGGAAGAGCTGTGAGGCCTGGCTGTAGTCAGAGACAAATACACCTAAAAGAGGTGCACGTTGAGAGGCAGGTGTCGCACGACCTTCCATTTGTGGTTTGAAAACTTCACAGTAATCCAACAAGGCATGTAGCTCCAGAAAGGTACGTTGTAGAGCCGCGACTCCCCCACTTGTTTGGCTGAAACTAGTGATAAGACTTCCAAGACGGGTTTCTCGGTCCAACAAGAGGCGCAAATACTTTTGTGCTAACTCTACCTCGGTGGGATTGGTATGGCGTGCGCAAAAAGTCCTCGTTCTCTCTGTAAGAGTGCTGATGGTCCTCCGGAGTTCCTGTAGAATGGATGTTTTTACTCTACCAAAACCCACAGAAATGCCACGTCGTTCCGGTACGAAATCTTCTTCCTTCATACTCCACCACATAATGGACAGTGGATGCCGGCCGACCGGTCGACGAAGAATGCATGAAAGGTGGCATAATGTAGCTGTGAACATCTGCGGCCATTCAAGGTAGTCGTGCTCTCCGAAACGTCCGTTTGAGCGAGGCTTCATGTCTTGAACGACAAACGAGGGGGTGTATAATTCTAATCGACTGTAGGGTGTAGTCACAAAATTTCGGCCTCCAGGGACAACGGCACCCATCGCTGCATCATAAGAGGTTGATGGTTGTGCTGTGCCTGTTCAACAGGTATCTCAATAATTAGAAGTCCAGTACAGTTCCATAAGACTCACTGTTGGACTGCCGGTGCAGCAGAAGTTTGTTGTTCTTATCCAACTCTTCGGCAGTAGGGCAGGTACCAGGCACTTGTTTTAAGTGTACATTATCTGCGTGCTTTCGCATTTTGCGCGTGGATTCAGATGTCGCTGGGCTGAAAGATGTTGACGTCTTGAAGCCCGAGCGGAAGAGTCGGTGAAGATGTACCCGAAGTAATGACCTTCAAAAAGCAACCTACTCTGAGTAGGGTTGCACGACCGATGCTAGATCAAAGTCGCCTATGGCTAGGTGAACATCAAACAAGGAGGAATATTAATAAGGATTCGGAATCTGGAATCGAGTCACGAGTGTTGAGTGGCGGTCACGTGGACTAGTACTATAGTACTTTCAAAGTTATTCCGACTCTTATGCATATCATCCTTCTGTTGTATCCATCCTACACCTCAACACCATTCTTCGGGCTTTGACTGAGCGTCAGCCTGCTGGTTTTGCATAATGCAGATCAGCCTTCGCCAAATCGATGCGCTCGTTTGGTGTAACGACTCTTTTGGATGTGCTACCGGCCTTTCTCCAGGTTTTGACTGAGCGTCAGCCCGCCGGTGTTGCATAGTGCAGACTGGCCTTTGCCAGAATCCATGCGTCTTTTGATGGAAAGACTCTACTATACGTTTCTGTCGCAAAGTTCCATCAACCCTCTAGTCATATTTTCCGACACCGATGCTCTTAGGGCGATTCTACAATTAATGTCATGTCACAAACTTAAGCTTATAGGTATCGCAGCTCCAAATCTGATTCTCAATTTTTGAACACTTTTTTTTTTGGATTATCTAGTGAGACTCTGCTACGGACGCTCCAATTTGTCACGACTTCAATACGGAACAGTGGCCTACAGGGATCTATATGCCACCTGCTAGATTCAAGCATGCGTACGCGCCAGCTCTAGATATAACGAAGGTCTCGGTACTTTTTGCACAGTGATACAACGAATGATGTTGTTCCCAGAGAATCTATCGAACTCTCATCCAAAACCAAAGGGAAGGCGAGAGCGGTTGCTGCAATCCCATTCTCGGAGTGCGTCGTATTGACCTACTTCCATCTTACGTAGCGCCGACAACGACAATGACGAATACCCCGGGCCAAAGGAAGCCTTGACGGTAATCAGTTCAGACTGCGAGAATCCCAACTTCCAAAGTCTCTATAAAGCCCTCTTCGTCTGTTCATGATCAACCGTCGTCGTGAACCCAACCGCATCCGGTGCCAATGAAGAGAAGCCAAAGCGCGTGTTGTTGAAAGTTAGAAAGTTACGACGAACCCAAAGAGTAGTTTGCTCCCCGGGACATCGAGATCCCATGGCCAGAGCTTGACAAAGGGGTACTAGTGGAAGAAGCGTCTGGTTTAAATTTCGAATTGGACGACAGTAAGTTGTCAAATGATCAGTCTGCAATGACAATAAACTTTCTCATGACCGGTACTGTGTGGCTATATCGAACCATACATGGCCATCTTTATATACTCAGGCCCCGTCTGATCAGAATCTCCGGATCCGCATGCGCTTTATAATTAGCGCTCGGACATTTGCCTGGTTTTCGCGATAGCGATCGATTTTTCAGTAGATATAGCTGTGATATGCCTCGATACCCTTAAGCTTAAACTTGCTCTTGTAACTTCACCAACTACTGTAAAGTTTTGTCAGGTATGCCTACCCCTTCACTCGTACAAGTAAGTCTCTATTGTTGCGTTTTTCCGTTAGAGTGATTCTCAAGACCACTGTTACTTAGAGTAGTGCTCGCACAGAGCTCGAGGATGTACCATATACCTCTCCTACCATTTCTATTGTTCCCGATAATATACTAGGCCGCATTCTTCGGCATGCGTGCATTGACGCCGACTTCACTGCTGTTCTTGGATATAGTCAAGTTTCTCATCTCTGGAGAGATGTTGCGTCCTCCACCCCTGCCATTTGGTCTTCACTCTTGATGTCTTTCACGTGTGACGAGGGTGTGCCCCCTCACCATGAAGTTATGGTTTCTACGTGGTTGACGAAGAGTGGCGATCTCGACATTCATATTACTCTCCATGGACTAACTACGGACACAGGAATCATCACTCCCATTCTCCCATTCGCACCTCGCATTGCAAGCTTGAATTTGCAAACACCTTTATCTTCTCTTCTGTCGCTGTCAGCTCTACCAGAGAGCTTATTCTTCACGAGACTTCGGACCTTCAACTCAATAAGCTGGGGCCATTTTTATGACTCCGATCTCATTGACGAAGAAGTCGAGGTACCAGGGTTTACCTTTACTCATGCTTTTATGGAGAGGGTGGCTAAGGTCAATCATCTTCTTAATCATGAACGACGCGGTCTCTTTTCCGTTGCATCCAATCTCGTTTCTCTTAGTATCCACCATCGAAATCACCCTGGTCCTGATGACCTCGAGCCTATCGACCCCTCCAGGTCTATGAGTCTGGTAGTACTAGGCAGCCCCAGTAATTGGCAGAGAATTACCTCACTCGACTTGAAGGAGACACACATAAGCATCCAAGTTATCCACAAAATCCTTCTTGAATGCGAGTCGTTGGTATTTTTCGATGCCTCAATCACCCACACGTATATTACTTTCCTCCCTTTTGGCATGGCTCAAGGACGGCCAGAGCCACATATCAAGACTCTCAGTAGTCTCGTTCACTTTCATCTCTCCTACTCATTATGGGACCAGGAGGCTGACATCACCAGAAAGAGTTGCACCTCCCTTCTCCAATCTCTCCGTTTACCGGCACTGCTCAAAATTTATCTCGAAAACATGGAAAACCCACTGCCTGGGCTTCAAAGCCTAGCTTCTTGTCCTTCTCCATTGCGTGTAATTTCTCTGAACGGGTGTCAGCTCGGTGATACATCACAGGATTTAATCAATCTACTCCGAAATTGCCACCTGCTCGAAGAGCTTCGCATTGAGGAAAACCCTGTAGTTGTCTCATCCTGGTTTGATTTAGCTTTGGTTGAGTATCTCACTGTAGAATCTGAATCATCGGCGCTACCGCTATTACGTGACTTGGACATTAAAGTGCGACTGCCCCACTTTGATTCCGCTAGGTCTAGACAATTTCGTAGGGTGATATTTCACCCAGCAATTCTACAGATGGTGATGTCTAGATGGAAGCCGGGAAGCATTGACGAGAAATTTGCGTGTTGGTCAAGAATTTGGTTGTGCCTTTATGATGAACCCGAGGAGTTTTTGTCTGATCTAGTGCCCGCATACCATGACCTTACGGAAACAGGGTTGAAGATCACCCTATGGTATGATGAGAAAGTATATACTAGTATCCTTAGACACTATCGTGAGCCCTAATATACAATCAGCTGCACGCGAGTCATGCCTTATAAATTGGCCTGTGCACACACCCTTATAGATGTTCTTCACTGTTACGAGCCGAACAATTCTAAATTGGTGCCACTCGGATTTGTCCGAGAATGTCGGAGAAACCGGCAGTACCTTAATTTACCTTTAAATAGGTGCCGAGAAGCCACGCAAACATCAAATGACTCAATAATTATGCCGGTAGTACACCTAATTGGTAAGAATCTGGCATAATATAATTAAAGCCGGCCAGTTATACACATCGACCAGCCGGTACCAACCATTACTCATTTTTAGTTACCATTTACTTGTACTTATTTATTTCTGAGAAACCTATATAAGCCCCGTAAAATCATAGAGAACGTCAGCTTGCTATTGTGTACTTACCGACTTAAGTACATTGTAGCTAACCTATAACTTGTAAATCGTTCCTCCTCCTCCTCTTTCTCCTCCTCCTCCTCCTCCTCCTCCTTCTCCTCCTCCTCCTCCTCCTCCTCTTCCTGCTCCTCCTCCTCCTCCTGCTCCTCCTGCTCCTCTTGCTCCTGCTCCTGCTCCTCTTGCTCCTGCTCCTCCTGCTCCTCTTGCCCCTCCTCTTGCTCCTCCTCTTGCTCCTCCTCTTGCTCTTCCTCCTCCTCCTCCTCCTCCTCCTCCTCCTCCTCCTCCTCCCCTTCCTCTTCCTCCTCCCTCCTCCTCCTCCTCCTCCTCCCCTCCCTCCTTCTTTGCTTCCTCCTTGTCATCGTCGTCGTCGAACTCTTGTCTCATAACTTTGTATCCAAGGGTTTACGGCCCGAAACTGGGATCCCATCTCGACCATCGCATAGTATTCCATCAATTCTAGGATTATTTTCTTGGCTTAGAAAAGAGGGTTTGGACTTTTTTAGTTCATTGTTTTGAAGAGCGTTGAAGGCTTGTGATGAGCGATCTCGTGTGCTCCTCTCATCGTTTTTTCCTCATGAACTCCAACGACGATGCAATACCGACGCTTTTGGCAAGGGTTACTTAACGGTGTGCGTTTTTGCAGATAGCTTTGGCGGAGATTGGATGTGGAATCGTTAGTTCGTGAATCCTCGAGAATCGTTTCAGCTCCTTCGGCAAGTGGGGTTGGTAACGGAACCTCATCTTTCTCTTTGCGGCTTCGACTGTTGATGCGGGTTCTAAGACGGGTGAGAAGGGAAGAGACGGAGAATTGTGGGCTGCAGACCACGGGACACTGCCAGAGAGACCGCTGCATGAGGTGCTACCAAGAATGAGGAACGTTGGGGTTGAGGGAGTGAGTCGTCATTTTGTGTTTTTCAACTACCCACATTGTTTTTTACAATACTCTTATCATTTCCCTCCTACCTTCCTCTTGTCTCTCAGCATTTCTGAATACGAATGTAACTAACATGATCATCCCGTTTCCTTCTCTGTTCTCGACTCTCCATTACACCCGCTACAGCAACGGATTTCCCAACTTCCTGTCTGAACACTACTTGGCCAGACCGACTCAACCAACCACAGCACGCTCTCAATATCTGATCAAACTTGGTCAAACCCACCTCATCTCGTGTCATGCGAGTCGTACCCCCTTGAGTCTTCCTCCTCGCCTCCCAAACCCCTCGCCAGGTTGTTGCAATAGCCTGAAGCGAAGAACTGACCTCTGGTCCTTTGACAGCCAAAAAGTTGACTCCGCTCTCACACGCACAAGCTCTTGCTAGTATCGTCTTACTACATCCAGGAGGTCCATACAGCAACACCCCCTTTGGAGGCTTAACTCCAAGTCTCACAAACGCATCTGGATGGCGCAAAGGCCATTCGACCGCTTCACGTAGTTTACGAATCGCGTGGGGTTGGCCAAATGTCATTATAAGTGATACGTGGTGCATCAATGAATGGAGAACGCATTGCAGAGGGACGAACAGTAGGCAAAGAAAGGAGGAGATCCGGAAGCGTGAGGAGTCGAGATTGAGGAGAATTGGATGCAGAGTCTGGATCTACCAATAGACGCTTGATAGCGACAGTGCCAGCTTCATGGATGACGGCACTAAGATCTGCACCTACGTAGCCGTGTGCTCTTCCTGCAACCACACGAAGGTCTTCCAAGGAAATATTATGGGGTGTTTTGGAAAGGAGGACCTGAAGAATAGATAGACGAGCTTCGGCATCGGGTACACCTGTGGTTCTGCGTCAGCAATCCGACTGAAATACTCCCTCGTGAATGACCCACCAATCTCAATCTATCGATCAAACCTCCCTGGTCTCCTCAAAGCAGGATCAATCGCATTCGGCCTATTCATGGTCCCAATGACCACAACCCTACTTTCTCCCTCTCCCTCTCCCTCCATCCCATCGAGAAGGGTCAATAGTGTTGCCACAACCCGTTTCTCAACCTCACTTTCTCCACCACCACCTCCACCCCCATCTCGATTAGGTACCAAAGCGTCTACTTCGTCTAATACGACGATACATGGACTTTTCTCCCTAGCTTGTTTGAACACGTCTCGAAGTTTCGCCTCTGTTTCACCATGGTACGCAGAAGACAATTCGGGGCCGTTGATAACGATGACATTGGATTTAGTGGATTGAGCGATGGCACGTGCGAGATGGGTTTTACCAGTTCCTGGAGGGCCGTGGAGGAGGATACCTCGTGGAGGTTTAAGACCTGCAATGAGGGTTTTGAATTCATAAGAGAAGACCCGGGTAAACTAGAGCCAGAACTTACCAAAATAGCAGAACAGATCAGGACGAGTGAGGGGAATTTCGAGTAGGTCGCGGATCTCTGATATTTGTTTACTCAGACCACCGACAGAAGCATCAGCAGAATCGGACGAGGTCTCGTTCAAAACTTCGACATCAGGCTAGATAATGAAGTTCGTAAAAACAAATTATTCGGGGCAATTTGCTTGAAAAGCATACTTTTGTCGTAGCCAAGTTTGCTGCAGACTCCTCTTCTCCGACAATAGTGACACTTGAGTCCCAGGACGCTTTCCACAAAGACGTAGCCGGTTTGACTTGAAGAGATTCGATCACCGGAAGTTTTTCCAGAAGAAACGGACGAGACGATGAACTTCCGAGGGACGCCTTCATATGTGACTTGAATAGTCTGCGTCGGTGTAAGTAAGATCAACTAGACATCAATACGTAGATGAGTATGCAGATTGAGATCAAAAAACCCTCATACAAACCCAACGTTTCTCTGAGCAACAGACTCAACCAGTCTCTCTGTTTTTGCTTCGAATCTTGCTTCCGGACAGTTCTGGGGGATTCACTCCCAGGTACAACAATTTCCTTTAGACGAATCACGCGAGCATCCTGAATCTGTCGTAAAGAAGGCAACCCATTAGCAGGTTTCGACGTCGACAACGGAACCACGACTGCTTCTTGCCCAGATTGAAGCTGAGCGGTGAGAACGTGTGCAGCAGAGAGATGGACGGCTATAAAAGTCGTCGTCGGTTCAAAAAAAAATTGGCGGGGCGATTTGGCACGAGCCCTTACTTACAGTCTGCTGACTGCTCTATCGAGGGCCATACGATCCCGACAGCGAATGGAGACGAACCAACATTTTTGGTGACGGCGACGACGTCTCCAGTGGATAGTTTCATGGATCGAAGGACCTCTGGGTTGAGTAGGATGCGTCGGGCAGCTCTAGAGCTTGTTTGGGCATCGTCGGATAGTTGGATTTTGAATTTTTTGGATGCCATTCGCGATTGAGGGTCAAGGCAAGAATATTGTGGATGGTAGACCAAAGATGAATTACAGAAATCTATATATTATCTAAATATCAGTCAGTAAGTTCAATGCTCTTCAAAGTTTTAAAGGACCCGACTTGACCTCTGTCCAGCAGCGGTATGTCAGATATTAAAGTTAACTGTCTGAGTCGAGGACTATAATTTCGGAGGAAAAAGACGATAAGATAATCACGTGGAGGCGATTAACCCGTACCTTGCCCAAAGGTCAAGTTTTTCCTTTCGAGCTCAGTATAAGGCATCCGGGCCGGTAATAGAGAAAACTATTAGGTATAACTGAAATGGATCATTTCTATCCTACTCTCCTCTCATTCTTACCGACCCAGAAAAACGTGAAGCCAAAAAGCGTGTTTTGCGCGACAACCCCATAAAGCTTGACATGTTCTTCATTGCAAGTCTTCTTTCTCAAAACTACAAGTCTTTCTTCCTTATTCCATAAATCTGGTCCTATCTAGAAAGAACTTACCCACACGATCCTCCTCCACCCGTCCTGTTTTGGCCCTCGTATGCTAAACTTCCTCGAGTCCAAGCTCTGTTCCGACGTCGAAGGAACTTGTTCTGGTCAATTTGGCTACATCATCGCCATGGTCTCTATTTTAGATATTGGGAAGGGTATGGTCTTAAGTGGAAGTGGACAAGCAGAGTTTGTAACGAGGTACCGAGCGATTGTGTTCAAGCCGTTCAAGGGTGAAGTGGTCGATGGTGTGGTCAACAATGTTACAAAGGTGTGTCTCTCCGGGGAGCTTGTATCTGTTTCATGTGTGTGTTCATGTAAACTGTCTCGTAGATGGGGTTTTTCACAGACGTTGGCCCGTTGCAAGTCTTCGTATCACATCAAGTTGGTCGTTTTGTTCAGGCATTAACAATGCTATACTGAATACACTATAGTTGATTCATCCCGACATGAGGTTTGACCCAAACTCAAACCCTCCGTCATTTGCGTCAGAGGAGCAGGTACTCAGCACAAAACTCAAATCGTTCTAGTCCACTCACTATACCTTGCTTTGAATTCCAGATCATCGAGAAAAATACGCGTGTCAGACTAAATTTAAAGATTGTTGGTACTCGAGTTGACGCGACAGAAATTGTCAGTGCTTTTCTTCAAGTTATTTTGTCTCAACTGACGTATTCCCGCAGTTCGCTATCGGTACAATTAAAGAGGACCATTTAGGGGTCATCGACTAATGCATTTACCGGTACATTTTCACTGGTGCTAAACGATCCGAGTCGTTGGCAGAGCCAAAAAAAACTTGAAGCTCACCCCGGGTCATAGCGCAAGTATTAGAGATAGAGTCGAAGCTCAAGCATCGCAACCACTCAGAGTTAAGACAGTCCCAATTCGCGAAGTCAAGATCTACATATCTTATACGTTTGAGTATTTCATTTCTCGCTTGCTCCAGCCAGACTCCTCTGTAGGCCTTGTATCTCCTTACACCGCTAATTCCTACTCCTCAACTCACCATGCATTTCGTCAACCAAGTTTACAACTACGAGTGCGCTCCTTTTCTTGAGTGACTTGCTGTTTTTCCTTTAGCTGACAATTCTTTCTCTAGCCATCCCTGGTCTCACGTAGTCATTGGGATGTGGCACAAGTACCCCAATCCTAAATGTTCGCATGTCATCAGCGTAGACGTCTTGGACCGCTCGGTAGACCCCAAAACAATACAGACAAGGGTACTCGGATGCAAGCAAAAGGCACCAACATGGATCGTCAAGGTGCGTTCTCACATCTATCACTTCTCACTGTGACGTCTTTTCACTTACACTCTTTTCATCTACAGCTCTTTGGCGGCTCAGAAGATGCCTATGGAGCAAGAGGGAATATCAAGGCTGGGACTGATGAGAATAGAAAGATACGTTTTCTTTTCTTTGTCTACCCTTCCACCTTTTCCCTTTCAATAGGCTTATCTTTTCAATTTCCTTTGGATTATTCATAATTAAATTTACATCCCATCGGTTGTCTTTTCGTCGTTTCTCGGTTCATAGTTGAATATCCATCTTTCATTCCAACTCTCCTTATCCCAATCTCGATCCTATCATTTTTTAACCTATCTCCACCTATAATGCCACGTATCGTCTATTCTCGATCTCCGTTGTTCCCAACGGATCCGGACCCGCCCCATTTACCTATTACCGTCCTTTACATGTTCTGTTAGTGTGATGATCACAACTCCAACAAAACGCATGAAGTTCCGAAAACAGTCTCTTCCGGGTGCACACGAGTGCTACTCACGTTGTTCTAGACGTTTTACTAAAGGGTTTTTGTTATCTTGCTGTCGAGTTTTCTGCTTGCTACTACTTCTGTTTTCGCATCTGATGTTATGCTTTTGATTGAGTTTTACTTCTACTCCAGTTCCAAAGTTCGTCAGCTTTTTCTTCGAGACCTCTTTTAGTTCTTTATTGTCAACCGATCTAGATCATTATATTAAATTGCAAAAATCCACCATCGGCATTCAAAATCACTGCCGTGAGCAGCAATGGCAACCATTGCTCCTCTAATTTGTCCTCTTAGCCAAGTTGTATATCCTCAAATCTTGTTATTGTCCGAAGACAAGGACGAAATCCCCTTCATGTACAGAGATTGCGGGCATGACTGCGATGGGTCAGTGTCTACAAACATCCCAGTTAACGATTTTGGCTGTGCTCAACTGACTTGGTAATTTCATTTTTAGACGATGAGGAGCTGAGATGGACGTTACAAAGTCTCACATGTGGAAAAAAGAGGGTGTTGCCTAAGGTCCCACCTGGACGAGATGTCGATGACTTCGACACATTCAAATTCAATGCAAACTTTACCGTACAGTCCGAGGGTGGCAGGTGCATATCAGTTCTATTCAAGTCAAGATTACCGTACGTCTCTTCCCTTTGCGATAACTTATACTACTTGACTTCGACTGACATCTGTTTTATGTGCTATATATACAAAACGAAGAATCCAAACAAACTAACCCTTGCTATCGAGATCGACCGTAAAGACATCCTCGACGCGACTGTGAGGACTATGAAAGCCAAGAAGGAAATGACATATGAGAAAATCAAGATACAGATGATTGATGCGGTGAGGAACCACTTTATGCTTTCGGTGGATATGATCAAGAAGAGCGTGGATTGGTTGGTGGGGAATGATTATCTGGAGAGGAGCGAGATAGGAACGTATTCTTGTACATTGCTTGAATGATGCTTGAATTCAGAAGAGGGAACATGTGTTTCGTGTATACCTGTGCAATTACTATGAGTTATCTCTGGTGAAATGCTCAAACAGACTGCTGAAAATCCGAAATCAAGTCTTTCGCTGCAAAACTCTTGGCAGCTCCTCAGAAACCCGCACGTTCTCAGTACACGAGTGCAAAACCCTATTATAAATGCACTGAACTATGATGATTACATGGGTGATTAAATACGCTAGTCTATGGAAAAGAAAACGTCAAGAAAATAATATAAGTCGTAAAGATACATCCCTATCTTATCGTACACAAAAAAAGCATTATCCTAGACGGCTTACACCCTTCTAAAACTCCCCAGCCCACTTTCCAACGCTTTCCGCTTCACACCGCTATCACCAGCATGTGCAACAACACTCAACATCCTGACCACTCCCGCTATCTGCGGCAGCACCTTTGGCAAAATCCATTCCGCAGGGCTCAGCCAAGGAGGAATCATCATCCCATCTCCAAGCTCTCTCTCGTGCCAACTATTCGTCATCATCTGAGCAACAGGTCCAAACATCCAGAACCACACCCGTGCTTGACCAAATCAACCAAATCAACCTCCTTTCTTTGTTCCCCCGTCAACAGTGCGGTCACGGACAGAGAAAGAGACGAGACGAGATGTCCGAGAACAAGTACGGGTGCCTATGCGTTGAAAAAGATGATGGGGGCCCAAGAAAGGTGTAGCTGTTCGTAGGTGAGAACATGGACTACACGTCTACTTCATGGGACAACTCCGAGGCAAGGAGTGTAACAAAGGGGGCCGCGAGCTGAGAAGAGATTCTTTGAGCTGATTTGGATGGGAAGAAGCTGAGGAGAGGTCAAGTTAGATGGTAAGAGTATATCCCACCGAATACGAGAAACGTTCGACAGAGAAGTCGATGCCAGGCCGGCGTTTGGATCATAACTCGTGCACAGAGGAGCTGGACAAAGGGTGGTCAAGGACTGGAGACCAGCTGGTAGGGTCGGAGAAGAAGACGGTGACGAGGATACAAAGGTCATGAACCGTTTCGGAATCTGCAAGGAGGCCAGATCCGGTCAAGGAGATGTACAACCGTTAGATGCGAGGTATCTCTGGTCTAGAGAAAGGGTCGTATAAAATTACTCCACCGGTGACATCCCCTAGACTTGGAGACGGTCACAGGAGGGATTCAAGGAGGTCGAGGAGGAGATGGACGTAAACAAGTAATATTAATGAAGAGGGGGAAAGAGCAAGGGAAGAACGCGTGACGCGACTCCAGGAACCAGCAGTCCAGCACGCGTATAGTCATATGATATACCACATGTCCTAGGACCGATTCCGGAGGGATTCGGAATCCTATGCCGTAGGGTCCTATGGGCTCTTCGGGATTGCGCTTAATGTACCCAAAATGCGGACAGGATGTTCCTGTCCAGAACATTTAAAATGTTCCCGATCGGAACATCGTCAAGAACATTTTCGGTACATTTAAAATAATCTGAAAATGTTCCCGATCGGAATATCATCAAGAACATTTAAAATAATCTTACAATATTCTGACAATTCTCCGGTCCGGAGTAGTCGTTCTTGCCCGTAGTGAGATATGATGACGTGTTTATGAAGTAGAAGTGGGCCACCGCTGCGCGTGGCAGGTACGAGGCCGGTAAGTTATGTAGCTCATCAATTCAAAAACAACATTCAACTTTAATCAGCTTTTACATAGAGAATAATACTAGCTCTCTTTTGGGAAAAGTGGTTCAAACTATCTACATTTGTTGAATTGCACGGCTGAGGTAGAGAATTTACAATGCCATCATAGATCCATTGACAATCTGCATAGAACATCCTTGTTATAAAGTGACGTTCTCCATAATATATAATTCCAGAAACCACATAATTGCGAACTTCATTCTCAATTTCAACATTGATATTTTGATTAATTATTGTTATATCTGAATTTTCATTTGGGATTGCCATCAAAAAAAACTTGGGGAACCGTGCAAACTTATAATTGGATTGTACTGATGCTATGCATAACCGGCATTGGTTTGTTCCATCCTCAATATATTGAGATGCCCAGGCTTGGGTGGAACTATATGCTTGTGAATATGTTTCCATCATAAATGTAGGTATGTAATTCCAATCAGCACGTACATGACCATTCCTGCATACTTTCTTCACTTTCATGAATGGCATATCGGTCTGGAGTATGTGGTTACATACTTCTTCAACTGCTGCATAGTCACCAATTTGAAATAAATCTGGTCTCGCATTTGAGAGTGCATTTCTTAAATTATTTCTTGGAAGGTCAAAACTGTTAGTGTCAGATTTGAAAGCATCAACCAAATCTCCATAGATAATTGATGTGTTATGATTACTCTCAGTTTCAAATCCCTCTCTGCAGGTAATATACACATGGTATAAGAGCATTATTATTGAGTCATATGCACAGCTATTTTCTGACCAAGACAAAATTTTCTCATGTAAATGTTGTTGAGAAGGCATGATGGTACTTTCAGTTGTAGAACTTTTTTGCTTCTTGTGTTTAGGTACACTGTCATTCAAAGTACTTGTGTGAGGTGTTTTCCTTTTCCCAGTAAAAGTAGAATCAGCTATTTGAAGTGTTGATACAGGCTTGAAACATCCCCTCTTGTACAGATTCTGGGGCTTTTCATTGGGATCTTTAATGATAATTCTCCATGTCACCTCAGGGTCTTCAGAGACTTTAAAGGTCTCCTCTTTAGGCCATGCTAAGGCAGGATGGATCTTTGAAGGTAAATAATTTTCCTTGATTGATCTGAAATATTTTAAAATTGATGATCTTGTCTCATCAGCTGCACCTGGTGGAAGTTGCCCAAGATATCGTAACCTTGTAATCTCATCTAATAATTCTAGCTCCCGTAGCTCCTGTCGATAACCACCATCTTTCAAACCACCTGATATGACATCTGAGTTAAATCCTTGAAATATCAAGGTGCCAGCAGCACAAGAGCTACGAGAAAGAGATGTATATACTGCTCTGAAATCTCTGCTACTGTTAATATCAACTACATTCCAAGTTCTAGTTCTTCCTTGTGAAGCATAATCAGTCATTGCAAAGTTGGGAAGTACTTGAACTTGAGTTCGAGATAAAACCTTATATTTATCATCAGAAAGTTTACATTGGATTCTTACTGTTCTTTTTGTTATTGGCACAACACTTTCTGGAAGGCCATCAAATTTGACAGTAGAAGGTGGGTTATACAACTTAATAAATAAAACATCCAGAATCTGTTGTCCATGTTTCCCTTTAGATGCCTTCCAATCATATACATGTCCTTCTTGCCCTTTAGTGATGCAAAGCTCAGTGGCACCATTATGCCTAATCATCACAGGCATACCTTTGCATAGATCAAGTCTACCAGGAATTTGCTGATCATTATATAATCACAATAACTCGAAAAGTTCCAGTAATTACCTACAATTACAGGATTAGTATAACTACTATAATTCTTGGGTCCCCCTGAATCATTTCACTATATTACTGTACCTTACTTGTAGTTAGTGAATATCTGGAAGTGCAGACTCAAACATTATGAAAAATTACGATGATTAGTGCAGTGCATTCAAGGAGCGGACTAAATTCAGTCATTAGCAAGACTAGTTCGAGCAAGAATTACAGAGCAATCATTAGTGTTATTGTCAAAAGTAGAGTAAATAGGTAATTATATACACGAAAGCATCTATTAGGTCGATTGTATGATATAAGATTTGAAATGATAGAAACTATGTTTAGGCCGGTGCTACGACAGTAGAAGTAGCTGTACCTGACTGATCAGAACTGGAAGTGACGGAAGTGGAAGTGTCTGCAAAAGCCGACCAGTCAACGGCATCCATGATTTGTTGGTTAGTCATCAAAGTACCAGCTGGCGAGAGCGATCCGCTGTAATTAAAACATATCTATTAGTTGAGCGGCTGCAATAATGAATAGACACTCACGATGCATTGATATACAGCTTGTGCATAAGCTGGTGGTAACGCGTTTTGTTGACCTTCTCGATGTTGCTAAGGATTGCCAATGCGGACTTCCAAACGCCAGCAAGTTCCTTCGAGGGAAAATTTTCATTACACTGACGAGAATAGTCTGAAAGGATTGCGTGTATCTAGAAAAGTAACAATTAAAAAACAGAATCTGACGGATAAACAGTAATAAGACATACTGCTGCGACACTGAGAGCGACCAATCCCTTAGGCAACTCCAGCTCTTGAGGTTTGGAAGCGACAGAGGAAGCAAAGACATTCTTGTTTTTTCCAAGGAGCCCGGCATATGCATGGGTCCCAAAGAACATTGCGCCAATATAGCTTGATAAAGCAGCATGCTCAAATGGTTTCGCAGGATCATATTCTCCGGACTAGAGCGGAGACATGATCATCTGGGACATTTGTAATACCGAAGAAAGACAACTCACCGGTAGGTTACCATAATGGTAAGTATAGTTGAGGACAAGCGTCTGAGCCTTCAACCGAGATGCAGGATCATTTCCGAAACCGAACGCTGAAAGCACGGTGGCAATTTGACT